>SEYY01024416.1:215000-232500 GCA_009176605.1 Armadillidium nasatum | reverse complement strand
TTCATAAGGATTTCAAAAATATAATCATTTTTAATGTAAGATTAATACTTTTTGAGTTATGCATGGCCGCTAATGTAAAGTATGGCCATATATATATATATATATATATATATATATATATATATATATATATATATATATATATATATATATATATATATATATATATATATATATATATATATATATATATATATATATATATATATATATATATATATATATATATATATATATATAGGTTCAAGTGTAAATTAAGCAACCATTTTCAGCGGTCGAAAAAAAACGTAAGAATTTAGTGTGAATTTAAAATGAGTTCGGGTAAAAATAAGTAAAAGTAGTGAAGTCTAATAATTCAATTTTTTGTATTTTTTTTTGTTAATTAGTATATATATATATATATATATATATATATATATATATATATATATATATATATATATATATATATATATATATATATATATATATATATATATATATATATATATATATATATATATAATCATAAAAATAAACTAAATTAAAAATTAGCGATATCCTTTAATATCGTTATGAATAAATTTCCTTATTATTCAATTACAACATGTATACTTTTACTACTAACCTAACCTAACCTAACTAACCTAACGTAACCTAACCTACCTAACCTAACTTAACCTAACCTAACCTAAACTAACCTAACCTAACCTAACCTAACCTAACCTAACCTAACCTAACCTAACCTAACCTAACCTAACCTAACCTAACCTAACCTAACCTAACCTAACCTACCTAACTTAACCTAACCTAACCTAACCTAACCTAACCTAACCTAACCTAACCTAACCTAACATAACCTAACATAACCTAACCTACCTAACCTAACGTAATCTTTTCAACTCTTTCTCTCTCTCTCTCTCTCCCTTCCTCTCTCTCTCTCTCTCTCTAAATATATATATATATATATATATATATATATATATATATATATATATATATATATATATATATATATATATATATATATATATATATATATATATATATATATATATATATATATATATATAATAATAATAGAACTAAAAAAAAAAAATGTAAAAACACATCTTATTTTAAACTTTTTAAACTTCACTTTATATATAAATATTTATATATATTAAAAAAAAGTTTTAAGGTAAATTTAATTTTTTGGAAATGTATTGAAAATTGTTAGGGTATTTTTTACATTTTCAGAGATGGTTGCTTCATTTACCCTTGTGCCTATATATATATATATATATATATATATATATATATATATATATATATATATATATATATATATATATATATATATATATATATATATATATATATATATATATATATATATATATATATATATATATATATATATATATATATATATATATATATTAGTGATGGATCGGATGTCATATTTTCCAATTTGCGGATGCGGATGCGGATGCGGATGTTGAATTTTGGAGAAGTGCGGATGCGGATGCGGATGCGGATGTTGAATTTTCGAAAGTGCGGATGCGGATGCGGATGCGGATGTTGAATTTTCGGAAGTGCGGATGCGGATGCGGATGCGGATTTTGAATTTTCGAAAAGTTCGGATGCGGATGCGGATGCGGATGCGGATGTTAATTTTGATGAGGATGCGGATGCGGATGCGGATGTTAATTTTGATGAGGATGCGGATGCGGATGCGGATGTATATATTATATATATATATATATATATATATATATATATATATATATATATATATATATATATATATATATATATATATATATATATATATATATATCACTATCACCTTTCCCACTTTCGTGAGGTGGTGCCCGCCACAATTCCCTTACAAACATAACTATTCTTACCTTTCAACGCTTTCACCACCTCCCTCCATCTCTGTCTCCACAAATCTTCTACCCTCGTCTAAACTCAAATTCCTTCCATCAAAATCACTCTCACTCCATCCATCCATCTCCACTTCGGCCTTCCCCTCCCCCTACCCTTCCCCTATCTACATCGGATCTACGTACCTTGCCAACCATTCTGTTCTCTTTCATTCTTCACATATGTCCAAACCATTTTAGCACATCCTCCTCCTCTCTATCAATTACACCCTTCTTCCATTTACACATCTCCCTTATTCTTTCATTTCTAATCCTATCAATCCTTCTCAATTTATATATCGCTCTCAAATCTTTCATCTCAAAGACATTGAAACTTTTTCTCGACGACCGAGCACTTATCGTCTATGTTTCACACACATACAATACAGAAGGTGAACACATACATTCAAACATTCTTATCTTTATTTCTTTCGAAATTTTTCCTTTCTTCCATACTTTTCTTAGGCCCCCCAATACTTTCATTCCTTCTACCACTCTGTTCTTTATTCCTTTTTCCGTCCCACCCTTACCTTCCACCCAACATTACTAGATATTTGAATTCATTCACCTCCTCAAGTTTCCATTCTCACACTTCTACAAACCAATTCCTCCCTCCACATTTCCTCATCCCCACCTCCAATCCTCATAACTTTATTCTTCGCTGGATTGAATTTCAATCTCGTGTTTGCACATTTCCCTTCAAACTCTCTCACAAGTATTCTCATCTTTTCTCCAGATTCTGCCACCAACACATGCCGCATCATCTGCAAAAAAGTAAAACATTCACTTCACATTCACCCTCCATATTTCTCAACGTAATACTCTTCCCTTCTCTCTCCATTTTTCTAAGTAAACCATTCATCAATAGATTAAATAACATGGAGATATTACAAACCCCTGTCTCAATCCCACTCCTATGCTAAACCAATCCGATAGTTCTCTCTTCACCCTCACTCTTGATCTACAATTCGCATATATATATATATATATATATATATATATATATATATATATATATATATATATATATATATATATATATATATATATATATATATATATATATATATATATATATATATATATATTAGTGATGGATCGGATGTCATATTTTCTAATTTGCGGATGCGGATGCGGATGCGGATGTCGAATTTTTGGAGAAGTGCGGATGCGGATGCGGATGCGGATGTTGAATTTTTGAAAGTGCGGATGCGGATGCGGATGCGGATGTTGAATTTCCGAAAGTGCGGATGCGGATGCGAATGCGGATGTTGAATTTTCGAAAATGCGGATGCGGATGCGGATGTTGATTTTTGTGCGGATGTTCCGCATCCGCGCATGCGGATGCGGATGCCATCACTAATATATATATATATATATATATATATATATATATATATATATATATATATATATATATATATATATATATATATATATATATATATATATATATATATATATATATATATATATATATATATATATTGCCCGTGTGTGTGTGTGTGTGTGTGTGTGTGTGTGTGTGTGTGTGTGTGTGTGTGTGTGTGTGTGTGTGTGTGTGTGTGTGTGTGTGTGTGTGTGTGTGTGTGTGTGAGAGAGAGAGAGAGAGAGAGAGAAATTTTTACTGATTGACCTTGTGTAATATAACATATTCCATGGACGCTGATTCCTTTTATTGTGCTAAATTGCTTTTATTTATTTATTAATTTAATAATTATTTCCTTTTTTAATAAATTCATATTTATAGATTAAATCAATAATTTAATTTTATCTGTTTGTTTACTTATGCGTACTTAATTAATTAAAAGATTTTTCGCATATATATATATATATATATATATATATATATATATATATATATATATATATATATATATATATATATATATATATATATATATATATATATATATATATATATATATATATTAGTGATGGATCGGATGTCATATTTTCCAATTTGCGGATGCGGATGCGGATGCGGATGTTGAATTTTGGAGAAGTGCGGATGCGGATGCGGATGCGGATGTTGAATTTTCGAAAGTGCGGATGCGGATGCGGATGCGGATGCGGATGCGGATGCGGATGCGGATGTTGAATTTTTGAAAAGTTCGGATGCGGATGCGGATGTTAATTTTGATGAGGATGCGAATGCGGATGCGGATGTTAATTTTGATGAGGATGCGGATGCGGATGCGGATGCGGATGATATATATATATATATATATATATATATATATATATATATATATATATATATATATATATATATATATATATATATATATATATATATATATATATATATATATATATATATATATATATATATATATATATATATCACTATCACCTTTCCCACTTTCGTGAGGTGGTGCCCGCCACAATTCCATTACAAACATAACTATTCTTACCTTTCAACGCTTTCAACACCTCCCTCCATCTCTGTCTCCACAAATCTTCTACCCTCGTCTAAACTCAAATTCCTTCCATCAAAATCACTCTCACTCCATCCATCCATCTCCACTTCGGCCTTCCCTTCCCCCTACCCTTCCCCTATCTACATCGGATCTACGTACCTTGCTACCCATTCTGTTCTCTTTCATTCTTCACATATGTAAAAACCATTTAAGCACATCCTCCTCCTCTCTATCAATTACACCCTTCTTCCATTTACACATCTCCCTTATTCTTTCATTTCTTATCCTATCAATCCTTCTCAATTTAATATATCGCTCTCAAATCTTTCATCTCAAAGATATTGAAACTTTTTCTCGACCAGAGCACTTATCGTCTGTTTCACACACATACAATACAGAAGGTGAACACATACATTCAAACATTCTTATCTTTATTTCTTTCGAAATTTTTCCTTTCTTCCATACTTTTCTTAGGCCCCCAATACTTTCATTCCTTCTACCACTCTGTTCTTTATTCCTTTTTCCGTCCCACCCTTACCTTCACCCCCTCAAGTTTCCATTCTCACACTTCTACAAACCAATTCCTCCCTCCACATTTCCTCATCCCCACCTCCAATCCTCATAACTTTATTCTTCGCTGGATTGAATTTCAATCTGTGTTTGCACATTTCCCTTCAAACTCTCTCACAAGTATTCTCATCTTTTCTCCAGATTCTGCCACCAACACATGAAGCATCATCTGCAAAAAGTAAAACATTCACTTCACATTCACCCTCCATATTTCTCAACGTAATACTCTTCCCTTCTCTCTCCATTTTTCTAAGTAAACCATTCATCAATAGATTAAATAACATGGAGATATTACACACCCCTGTCTCAATCCCACTCCTATGCTAAACCAATCCGATAGTTCTCTCTTCACCCTCACTCTTGATCTACAATTCGCATATATATATATATATATATATATATATATATATATATATATATATATATATATATATATATATATATATATATATATATATATATATATATATATATATATATATATATATATATATATATATTAGTGATGGATCGGATGTCATATTTTCAAATTTGCGGATGCGGATGCGGATGCGGATGTCGAATTTTTGAGAAGTGCGGATGCGGATGCGGATGCGGATGTCGAATTTTTGAAAGCGGATGCGGATGCGGATGCGGATGTTGAATTTCCGAAAGTGCGGATGCGGATGCGGATGCGGATGTTGAATTTTCGAAAATGCGGATGCGGATGCGGATGCGGATGTTCCGCATCCGCGCATGCGGATGCGGATGCGGATGCCATCACTAATATATATATATATATATATATATATATATATATATATATATATATATATATATATATATATATATATATATATATATATATATATATATATATATATATATATATATATATATATATATATATATATATATATATATATATATATATATATATATATATATATATATATATATATATATATATATATATCGCGGATTTAATTTCTTTTGTGATATCTGCAATAAAATGTTATTTGTTTTCTGTTCTGTTTTATAAATAAAAAAATAAGGATACGTTTATTTATTTTATTCATTGTAATAATTGTTATTACTCTAGTAAATATGCTGATGAAAAATAAATAATAAAATAATAGAAAGGCCTATTTTTCATTCTTGTTTCGTAGCTCCGCAATGACGTCATTGTTTTTATCTTTAATGGCGGAAAGGATGATTGGGGTTGATGACGTCATTACATTTTCGGGCGTATTCAATTGAACTCAATTTAAGATCATTGTATTCAGCAGATTCCGAAGTTTAAACGAAACTTTTATTTTTTGTGTATTTATACACAGCGGCATTCTTGTTCACACACACACACACACACACACACACACACACACCCGTATACATACATACACACACATACCTATGCATACATGTACTAGACAAGTTTTTAACAGTCAACAGATGTTCGACTTAAATTTAAATTTTCATGTGTAAAAAATATATATTTTTTTTTCTAATTGAGACTGTAATTACTAAATATACTTTCATAATTAAAAGTAAGTGTGTCAGTAATATGCATTATTATTATTATTATTATTATTATTATTATTATTATTATTATTATTTATTATTTATTATTATTATTATTATTATTATTATTATTATTATTATTATTATTATTATTATTATTATTATTATTATTATTATTATTGCTTGATTTTTAATGAAAATTTATGTTAAAATTCATATTCTCTGGTTTAGTCATATTTTAAATGTATCCTGTCCTGCCTGTCTGTCTTAGAAAGAGTTAATAATTAGCAAATACAGTGGTCTAAAATCTCTAAACTAACATTTGATAAGTATTGCTAACGGATTTTTTTTATTTAGGTAATTAGTTAGTAGTTAGTTGGCTAGTTAAATTATTTATTGTTAATTATTTTTTTTTATTTTTTAGAAATTTTTTTATTATTATTTTTTTTATATATCTCCTCTGATGGGCAAAGGCCAGAGGCCTACTAATTTCCACCAGATCTGGGGAATTTCAAAGTCAGAGTACAATTAAAGTTATATAGTTAATTAGTTTAATTAGTTAACTTTTTCATATTACTATACACATTCTTTTTTCTCTTAAGTATTTTAACTATTATGCTCACTTAATATTTTCAAAGATCATATGACAATAAATTTCTAAAGAATTTTTAAAGACTCGATGTTATTAATTAACTTCAACCTTAATTAAAAGAAAAGTAAATATGAAATCAATTTTTATATTAACTACAGGGTGTCCCACTCCCTTTCAGCCCCAGATACGCTCTTATAGATATCAAATTACCGGTCATAAGCTAATAAAATTTGCTACGAGCAAATCTTAGTGTGTGAGAAGTGAGGAAAGTGTATTTGCAACAAACCAAATACTCACATGCAACTAAAAGATAACATTCGTCAGGCAATTGACGCCTTGACTCAAAATATGTTGCTGGCAACCTTCCGTAACATGGAAAAGCGTGTGCAGGCATGTCTTGATGCCAAAGGCGATCGTTTCCAACACTTGTTGGGATGTCAGCACGATTCTCACACACCAAGGTTTGTCCCTGGCAAATTTTATTATGTCAACTACTTTAATATCTATAAGCACATATCTGGGGGCAGATAGCGAATGGAATGCCATGTATTTCGTATATAGGATATTTCTTAGAAATGAATACATTGCATATACTGTAAATATAAAAATATATTTTCTAATATCATCGAGGGGAAATACCCCCTTTATTTTAAAATAAGAGACACCCCCCTCCTTCAGATAAAATAAGAAGAAGATATAAGGTTCTATTTTTGCTCTTATTTATCTTATTTTTATATGACTGCTCAAGCATTATTAATGCTTGTTTCTATTGAGAAGTCTCTCTCCCCTTAACAGTGTATGATTACTTATCTGGAAAATTATATATATATATATATATATATATATATATATATATATATATATATATATATATATATATATATATATATATATATATATATATATATATATATATATATATATATATATATATATATATATATATATATATATATATATATATATATATATATATATATATATATATATATATATATATATATATATATATATATATATGTATATCAGACGAATAAAAATATGTAAAATTTCAGGCTGAAAATAGCTATAGTGTAGGGGATTTTGAAGTTTATATATTGATATATAAAGAAATTTTATTTTATTTTTTTGCATATTTTATGAAAATTTGGGAGGCGAGTAACGTTAGGACGATTTCAAAAGGATTTAAACCTTTCAATCACCCTATATATATATATATATATATATATATATATATATATATATATATATATATATATATATATATATATATATATATATATATATATATATATATATATATATTTGTATATATATATATATTTTGCTCTTGTCTTTTGAGGAACAAAATCTGTAAGAAATATTTATTTATTTATTTAGATATTTATTTATTGATTTTATTTTATTTTATTTTTATATATTTATGTATTAAAGTTTTTTCGTGTAAAAGGTTTGGTTCCTTTCGTAGTAAATTTAGTGGCTCTCCTTCTTCGGAGTGTCATACGATTGGAGTTCGTTGTCGGGTGGTCGGTGGACCATGTCTCGGAAGAGCTCTTGGCACGTGCGTATCGCTATTGATTTTAGGCGGGGTTCTTATACCCCCTCCTCTCTTTCCCTCACAAAGGGGAAGGGAGTAGAGTTTTAGGTTTTGTAATGGGGATGGGAATGAAAATGATTTTTATCATTTTTATCATCAATTTTCTCATAACTTGCGGTTCTAACTTTTACCTTTAAAGTTATTAAAAAAGTCTGTTGGTTTGCTGGATTTTGTTTTTTCCATCAACACCTCATCTAATATAACTTTAATTCTTCTGCCTAAATGGAAGACTCATCTCCATTATATTTTTTTTTGTAACTCAACGATTAAGTTGAATTAGTTTTAAATAATAGAAAAATTTTAAATTATCAGGATTTTATAGAAACGTCTATGATAAATTTTTTTTTATCAAGAATTTAAAATAATTATTATAATTAGATTTTTGTGTCATTGATTTATTATAATTAATTTTATAATTATATATATAATTATAAAGTATAAACTTTTTATTATAATTAAAAACAAAATATTCTAGAAGGTCTTAATAAAATTGAGTTAGGGATTTTTTCTTGGGACCTGAAACTAGAAAATTACCAAACTTGGTTTGTAAAGTTTCCTTTAATTAAACATGAGACCAAAATTTATCAAAATTTTTCCTTTAAGTCTTTAATTATAACATAAAACAAAATTTTGGTATATTTAAGTTTCTGTATGGTTGAGATCAAAATTTACCAAATTTTGAATTTTCAAATTTATATCTGACAAAAAATTTACCAGAATTTGTTTATAACACATTTTAAACACCTAAAATCAAAATTTACCAATATTTGTTTTGTTATGGTTTGTCTAATCCTAAAATTAAAATTTAACCATATTTAGTTCGTCAAATTTCAGTAACTCAACCCAAAATTTACCTAAGCTTGATTTGTGTTTCCTTTAAATCTTAAAATCAAAATTTACCAACTTTTAATATAGGCCTATAAAGCCAAAATTTACCGAAAATTGATTTGTGGTGTTTTCTATAATACTTTAAACAAATATGTCCAAGCTTGGTTTGTAATGTTTTCTATATTATAAACATTAAACAAAAAATTCTCTTAACTTAGTTTATAATGTTTTCTATATTGTAAACATTAAACCAAAAATTCTCTAAACTTGGTTTGTAATATTTTCTACATTTTCGATCGAATAATATCGAAATTGGATTTTTGCCCAAAGTAACAAGAACAAATCCTCGAAAAGAAGAAGAACGAAAATTCATTTATTGGATTGATATGTATGAAAAGAAGGGACTGATAATCATGTAAAATTGTGATAAAAGGAAATTTGGGGTGCGGGATGGTGTCTCAGGGGAATATCAGTTTAGGCCTAAAAAAACTTATTATTATTATTATTATTATTATTATTATTATTATTATTATTATTATTATTATTATAACTTAATGGGTTAAAAATGAAATTGGGACAACACGCTGTGAAGAGCCTGCCAGAAATGGAATCGAGGGGTAATAAAGCAGGCAATATGAGAGGGAGAAAAAAGGGTCGCCTTTTATACTAGCGAGGGGAGTGCCAATTGCCCCACTTCCCCCCCACCCTTTCCCTTTCTGGAATATGAGGGGAAGAATGTGTTTGTGTGAAGGGGAGGAATGACCCCCTTAGGACTGCTATGGGGAACTCTGGAGGGGAGTTGAGTAAATTTTGTTACTGGAAGAAGTTTTAGTTTGCCATGAAGTTTCTGCCGTGATGGTCTGAGTGCTCGCTCGTTGCTCGAAATAAAAAACAACAACAAGAACAACAACAACATCGAATAGAAAAAGAAAAAAAGGGAAATATCATTTGAGGAGTATTTCGAGGTATAAGATCGAAGAAAGTGACGCCTCATACTCTTATATATATACGTTGTCGTCTCTTTAAGATGGTTCTCTAATTTTAGCTTTAAATCTGTTGCCATGGTTACGGAAGGAAGTAATTTGGTGAGTAAATAGATATGCTATTAATATCACCATATTTTTTAGTTTCTATGCATAAAATTACGCTATTTGAGTAATCCTATATATATATATATATATATATATATATATATATATATATATATATATATATATATATATATATATATATATATATATATATATATATATATATATATATAATTTTGCTAGAGAAATGACTGACTTTTGTTTTATTATTGCTTTTTTGGGGAGTATATTAATTGGTGTACACATGTAGCTTATGTATGTACAGTATATATATGTGCGTATGAATATATGTTTACTTGTCTTTTAATACATATTTTTTCTTGGGAAAAAACTCTTTTAAATGTTTAAAGCTTTAAACATATTTGATGATAAGCGGCTGTAATTTAAAATAAAAGTCAAGAAAAAAAATTACTTAAGAATGTGTTAGATGTTTGTAATATATTATTATTATTATTACTACTACTGTAATCTTTTACCGTATTATTATTATTATTATTATTATTATTATTATTATTATTATTATTATTATTATTATTATTATTATTATTATTATTATATATTATTATTATTATTATTATTATTATTATTATTATTTATTATTATTATTATTATTATTATTATTATTATTATCTATCGTAGCGTGTGAATTATTTTGGAATAAAAAAAGATAATTAAAAGGTTTAAAAAAAAAATATTACAAATTATTATGGTCGAATTTTGTATATTTTTAACGAGTTTTATTATATTATCGAAATTTGCTGGTTGTAAGACTATTTTTGTCTTAATTATTCAATTTTGAATGTAAATTATCTTTACTATAATATGCTTCATTTAGATACGCCGAACATAAGCTTTTTTGTATGAAAAACTCCGCCCCGTTTTGTTCGGATTATTAGAAATTTAAAAATTCAGTATTTTTAAATTTGAGGAAGAGCGAAATGTTTTGCGATTTAAAAACAAAAACAAAATCATATATATATATATATATATATATATATATATATATATATATATATATATATATATATATATATATATATATATATATATATATATATATATATATGCTCCTATTGAGCGAAATCTTTATCATAAAGCAGGATGCCCAGAAATGAACGTAACATTAGTTTTTTATTATTATTTTACTTTAAATGATCTAAAGATTTTGAAAAAAACAATTACATTATGCAATTTTTTTTAATATTAAATAAAATCTAACGTTTCAGTTCTATTATTATTGAACCATCGTCAGGAGAACTGAAAAGGAAATTAAATGATCATTAATAGGTAGTGCTATGTTAAAACAAATCCTTTTTCACCCTACGCCCAAGATTATTCATAAATATTTAATGTTAAGAAATATTTAAATATATGAAAGCCAAATGCGTTGCAAACTTGAACTAAAAAAAAAAAAAAATACTATTGGAAGAAAAAGAATGTTTTTAAGATTATTGAAAAAGTTTGTAAATATTTTGAAAGCTGTTTTTTATGTGTATGTATGTATGTATGTGTATACAACATGTATGCATACAATATAAGCAATGTATACATATAAATGTATGTACAGTATGTATATACAGTATGTATGAATGTACGCAATGTATTTGTGTATGCATGAATGTATGTATGTATGCATGTATGTATAAATCGATTATTCAGGCATCAATCATCAATAGGTAGTGCTATGTTAAAACAAATCCTTTTTCACCCTACGCCCAAGATTATTCATAAATATTTAATGTTAAGAAATATTTAAATATATGAAAGCCAAATGCGTTGCAAACTTGAACTTAAAAAAAAAAAAATACTATTGGAAGAAAAAGAATGTTTTTAAGATTATTGAAAAAGTTTGTAAATATTTTGAAAGCTGTTTTTTATGTGTATGTATGTATGTATGTGTATACAACATATATGCATACAATATAAGCAATGTATACATATAAATGTATGTACAGTATGTATATACAGTATGTATGAATGTACGCAATGTATTTGTGAATGCATGAATGTATGTATGTATGCATGTATGTATAAATCGATTATTCAGGCATGCATTTCGTGTTTTATATCAGCGTATGCATGTATGCGTGCGCGCCCGTGTATGTGTGTTTGCAAGGGCGTATTCATGCGCGTGATTGCAAGAAATTTATTCGTGAGACGGTCACACTCTTCATCAAGCGCTTTTATGATGATAAAAATTAATTACCTGAAGTTATACGACTCCATATAACGTTTAACTATTATTATTATTATTATTATTATTATTATTATTATTATTATTATTATTATTATTATTATTATTATTATTTACATTGCTAAATTGTCATCTTGGTTGACTCTATATTGACTTAATTGTAAGTTTGTTTTTTTTTTCGCGGGAATGTAAAATCAATTCTCAATATTCAATTTTATTTACGACTATAGGTGTAAATTATAAAATATTATCTATCTATCTATCTATCTATCTATCTATCTATCTATCTATCTATCTATCTATCTATCTATCTATCTATCTATCTATCTATCTATCTATCTATCTATCTATCTATCTATCTATCTATCTATCTATCTATCTATCTATCTATCTATCTATCTATCTATCTATCTATCTATCTATCTATCTATCTATCTATCTATCTATCTATCTATCTATCTATCTATCTATCTATCTATCTATCTATCTATCTATCTATCTATCTATCTATCTATCTATCTATCTATCTATCTATCTATCTATCTATCTATCTATCTATCTATCTATCTATCTATCTATCTATCTATCTATCTATCTATCTATCTATCTATCTATCTATCTATCTATCTATCTATCTATCTATCTATCTATCTATCTATCTATCTATCTATCTATCTATCTATCTATCTATCTATCTATCTATCTATCTATCTATCTATCTATCTATCTATCTATCTATCTATCTATCTATCTATCTATCTATCTATCTATCTATCTATCTATCTATCTATCTATCTATCTATCTATCTATCTATCTATCTATCTATCTATCTATCTATCTATCTATCTATCTATCTATCTATCTATCTATCTATCTATCTATCTATCTATCTATCTATCTATCTATCTATCTATCTATCTATCTATCTATCTATCTATCTATCTATCTATCTATCTATCTATCTATCTATCTATCTATCTATCTATCTATCTATCTATCTATCTATCTATCTATCTATCTATCTATCTATCTATCTATCTATCTATCTATCTATCTATCTATCTATCTATCTATCTATCTATCTATCTATCTATCTATCTATATATATATATATATATATATATATATATATATATATATATATATATATATATATATATATATATATATATATATATATATATATATATATATATATATATATATATATATATATATATATATATATATATATATAATTTTTGGTAAGCCTTATTGATGATAGATTCGTTCATCTGTTCTTCTCGAATTCTATTAATAATGACAAACTATAATCCAGTCATTTGCGAAAAATCTTTGGTGTTCATAAATCATTGGTAAGAAAGAGATTTGAAACAAGGTCTGGCATGTGTTCGATTTCATTCCCTCGTGTCCCGATGGTCCGTGGAAACTCTTTTTGTCTATTAAATTGTATATTGCGTTAAGGTCCGTTGGAAAGCACGTAATAAGGCATTGGCAAATTTCTTTTGTGCGCTTCACTGAAATAAACTTTTATTACTGTGATTGACTTTCAATTTTTGGCGGAGGAACTTTATTGGATTTCGCGTGGGTTATTTTTGAAACTCGGTTGAGAATTTTTGGTGAGTGTAATCTTTTAGCGGAGATGTCTCAGATTTATATGCTTTACACAATGTCTATTTGATGTATTAAAAACTTGGCTAGATCGGCAATGAAATTTATAGCTAAAGTTTTACTGTTTTTACTTCTGTAATGATTTTTAAAAAAAAAAATTCCCGAGTTCCATGTAATATTACTGGTATAATAATAATAATAATAATAATAATAATAATAATAATGATGATGATGATGATGATGATGATGATGATATCATCTGAGAAACATCAGAATAGCAGAAGTACCCCATGATCTCTGACATAAATTATGTGGCCATTTATATATATATATATATATATATATATATATATATATATATATATATATATATATATATATATATATATATATATATATATATATATATATATATATATATATATATATATATATATATATATATACCATTTTTTTTTTTTTATTGTGTGTGGTTAATTTTACTTTTCACCACTGAAAAATTAAATTGTCCAGCCCTGCCATTAAAGCACAGTTAAAAAAAAAAAAAAAAAAAAAAAAAAAAAAAAAAAAAAAAAAAATAATAATAATAATAATAATAATAATAATAATAACAATCTTTGTCAAATTTATTTATCCTGATACTGAGTTAATTAAATGTACACAAACTCGAATTTGGGTCAGGAGACAAACCACAAAACCCGGAAGCGCCCTCGTCGCCATTTTTAAATCCCAGCAAACCACTCATTGTCCTTACCGGATAAAATTATTATTATTATAATAGTTTAAAATAATTAGTGAATTTGTGTGAAATATGACTATAATAATCGAAAGTTTATCTTGATTTCGTGTATATATATATATATATATATATATATATATATATATATATATATATATATATATATATATATATATATATATATATATATATATATATATATATATATATATATATATATATATATATATATATATATATATATATATATATATATATATATATTAGGAACACTAACTCTCTCGTATTCCAGTTTATGTTAAACGTAAATTTAAAACCACTTTTAATAAAATAATAAAAGATAAAACACTAAAACAGGAATAACAATTGAAGTAAAAAAAAGACATAACAAAAGTAGAAGGTTAAAACAACTGTCACGTATATATATATATATATATATATATATATATATATATATATATATATATATATATATATATATATATATATATATATATATATATATATATATATATATATATATGTGTGTGTGTGCGTGTGTTTGCTCAAAGTTTCTCTTTGCACTTATTTTATATTTGGTTTAATAAGTACAGTGAGTTGTATATTTATATTATTAATTATGAAGGAATTAAAAAATTTTAAATTTGATTCCGTGTGTGCTTAAGGTATATTGTCTGGACCCTGATGAAGATCCTACCGTTTTTTTTTGTTTGTTTGTCAGTAATGTGCGAGTTCTTCCCTCGGTGTGAGGTAGGGATGGAATGTGTGTGTTATAGGGAGATGGCCATGAATTTCAAGTAATTACTTCATTTGGTCTTATATGATCTGAATTTTAAATTTTCATTTAAATTATTTTTTTATTTATTGGTATGATTTTTTATTTAGTTGTCTATTTATTATTAAATAGTTATATATGATTATTATTTAATTATTATTATTATTGTTATTATTATTATTATTATTATTATTATTATTATTATTATTATTATTATTATTTGTTGTTTAGTTTTTCTTTTTTTCTTTCTCTTCTTTTTAAATTCTTTGGTTCATTCCATATTTCTTTTTGCTTTCTTTTTAATTTCCTCTTATTTTTTTCCCAATTATTATTATTATTATTATTATTATTATTATTATTATTATTATTATTATTATTATTATTATTGTTAAAGCCTTTTAAAAGCAAGAGAAGGAGGTCAGTGTTTTGAATTAATTTGTTGACAGGATTTCTTGGTCAAGGCATCATAAAATCAGACTTGCCAATTACGTTGACTTGCGTCTGTGTTTTCAGTTTCAGACTTTCAAGTATCGACTTGTTTATTTAATTCAAATGCCATGAGTAATTGAATTGAATATCTTTAATTTTAGTGGTATATATATATATATATATATATATATATATATATATATATATATATATATATATATATATATATATATATATATATATATATATATATATATATATATATATATATATATATATGAGTGTGTGTGTATATTAGAATGAGTTTACAAATGTTTTTCTTTTGACTTTACATGTCTATTAAGTGAAACATAAACAAACAAAAACTTTTAAATTTATGAAAGAAAAACATTTAAACATATAATCATGTGATTTATAAGCTTTGAATTAATTCATGTAATGAAGGATTAAAATTGAAAGATAGAATTCATAATCCTGTAGAATAATGTGCTAAATTCTGCAGAATTCTTATTACAATAACTCTGATTTTTGGGGGGTGGGGGGTGGGGGGTAAATTTGAAATTAAATTTTATACGTAGAATGGAAAAAGATTTAATTCGAAGAAATTGTGAAGACGGAATCCCTTTGAGATTAACTTACAAATGGTGGAAAATAGGAAATAGAAAGGGTGGAGATGGGAGGAGGAAGAGGAAAAAGAGAAGGGAGAAAAAAAAGAAGATAAAGGAGAAAAAAGAGATGAAGAAAAAGAAGAAGAAGAAGAAGAAGAAGAAGAAGAAGGATAAGAAAAATTTTAAAATGTTTACAATTGGATTTCAAGATTACTGGAATTAATAATAATAATAATAATAATAATAATAATAATAATAATAATAATAATAATAATAATAATATTATTAAAATAGTGATAATTAAAAATAATAATACTGATTTTGAAATATAAATACAAGTAATTATGAAGTCAGTGACACAGTGCCAGGTGAACTTCCTCAATTATGTCTTGTTTATTTATTTATTAATTATTTTATTTCATTATTTATTTATTTATTTAAAAATTCTGTTTTATATTATTTATTATTTATTCTACGTTGATTTCCGATCAAGCAAATTATTATTATTATTATTATTTTATTTATTTATTTAGTTATTATTATTATTATTATTATTATTATTATTATTATTATTATTATTATTATTACTATATTTGTGTAATTATTGTTATTTTAATTTTTGTTCATTGTTTTCTTTTATAACATTAACATAC
>SEYY01024416.1:190000-205000 GCA_009176605.1 Armadillidium nasatum | reverse complement strand
TATATATATAATATATATATATATATATATATATATATATATATATATGTGACCCATGTAAAATATGTATGTAATTACACAAATTTCACAAACGGAATAACACGGAAAGAATTAAAAAAGAAAAAGAAAAAAAAATATTGATGGTCGAATTTAGTTCCATTATTTATTATCTTCCTTTTTTTTACAAATATACATATCTTTGGGACCGGAAGTGAAGTAGCACCTGCAAAGGGATTACCGACTTTGCCTGAGGGGACTAATAAAGTGGGTTTTAATTACATTTTATTTAACCCATGGATTGGAATTATATTTTTTGCTTATTCATGAAATTATATATTTGCATAATTCATTTTTTAATTTTCATTAGCGAGAATATAAGTAGGGTTCGTTCTTCGTTTAGTTTAGTCTAGAGTACACTCCCAGAGTATGGTGCGTTACTCCCGACTCACCCTATTATATATATATATATATATATATATATATATATATATATATATATATATATATATATATATATATATATATATATATATATATATATATATATATATATATATATATATATATATATAAAATAATAAAAAATTAAAATGAAGGGAACAATAATTAAAAAAGAAAACAGTATGTAATAAGGATAAAAGAGCTACGAACGTTTCAGGAAACTAACTCATCCCTCTCATCAGCGCAATTGAGGACAGAAAGCAGAAAGCAAAAGCAAGAATCTTCACGTCGCCAGAAGTTCAAAAAGTAAAAAATTACCCAACATCGAGGAAATCAAATCTGGCACCTATTGCGTATGTGGAAAATCTGTTTTAAAAATGCTCTTCAAATAACCTTAAAGAACAGTGTCTATATCAAAAAAGCCTGAAGAAGTATTGAAATTATCCAAAGTTTTAATAAAAAATGCTTCAATTAATGCTTTGATGAAAACAAAAATGTGGCATCATTCCAGTTTATTTTGTGATTGTTTGTTATATGGAGAAAAATTGCACTGCTGGTGTTGCATCTTCTTACATCGGCTTTGTGTTGTTCTACACGAGTACGCAACTATTTGATAGTTTTTCCTATTTAAAGAGAGCTACAAGAATTGCATGAAATTTTATAGACTCCTCCCATCTTTTCTGTAAATGTAGTATTATTTGTAATAAGGATATAAGAAATTTTATCAGGGAAACTAAAAATCAGATGGATATTGCAAAGTGAGGAGATGGTAAATTTTAAGTACTACAAGGAATCATTATAAGGAATCACTACAGTATTACTGGGGGGTTTCCGTGGTGAAATATTAGCAAACAATATCACAGAGCCAAACTCTTCCTATATAAAGATAAAAATATTTCATCACGGGAACCGCCCAGTAATACTGTAGTGGTTCCTTATTAATGATTCCGTCGTCCTTAAAATTTGTAAATTTGGTATTAAGTAAATTCATAACCAGTAAAATATTGACAGGGGAACAAACCCTTTTGTAGTGCTATATATATATATATATATATATATATATATATATATATATATATATATATATATATATATATATATATATATATATATATATATATATATATATATATTATATATATATATATATATATATATACACTCGAATATAATAATACAAACAAAGCTGTTAAAACTTAAAACGTGAGGTTTTACCTTTTATGTCATAAAAGTGATATATTTACAGCTATATATATATATATATATATATATATATATATATATATATATATATATATATATATATATATATATATATATATATATATATATATATATATATATATATATATATATATATATATATATATATATATATATATATATATATATATATATATATATATATATATATATATATATATATATTATATATATATATATATATATATATATATATATATATACACTCGAATATAATAATACAAACAAAGCTGTTAAAACTTAAAACGTGAGGTTTTACCTTTTATGTCATTAAAAGTGACCTATTTACAGCATATATATATATATATATATATATATATATTATATATATATATATATATATATATATATATATATATATATATATATATATATATATATATATATATATATATATATATATATATATATATATATATATATATATATATATATATATATATATATATATATGGCTTTAATAAAAATGAGGAGGGAAAGAAAAGCTTTTCATACATTGTGTTAATTAGATCCATTAGTTTACCCTTCGCAATATCAAATTAGAGGTACAAGAGGCGGACTTTAATTGTAAAGATTGCTTTTAATTTTGGGGCCTTAATTATACGGAGGTTTCATGTGACCCCTATTTTTTCTTTTTCTTTTTAATCATCAGTTAATTAGAGAACTCGTGAAATATATTAATAAATTGTTTTTATTTTTGATGATGATGATACTGGAAAAATTGCTGGGGTGGGGGTGGGGGGTGAGGAAGAGGATGAAGAATTATTTCAACTGAAGTTAAGATTTTTCAGTTTTAGAAATAAATTGGAATGGGTCACTTTTTTCATGGAAAGTTTTTTAATATCTTTTGTTATTATTATTATTATTATTATTATTATTATTATTATTATTATTATTATTATTATTATTATTATTATTATTATTATTATTATTATTATTATTATTATTATTATTATTATTAAGGAATGTAATATTTTGGAACGAGAAGCCTTACTACAGCTCTTCTTTAAGTTTTAAATTTCTACAATTTCATTTATGTTTAAATGGAAGATATGTTATTATAGTGTTTCTGGATTCTCTCTTTGTGCAGTCAATCTATTTTACTATTTTTTCGACTTCAGGGAAAGACCTGGTGGTACTACTATGTACCATTATTCATTCTACCGTTTCTGAATTTGTTTATATTGTTGTTTTTTTTTTTAAATTAAAAGCTGAAATTATCCTTTCTATTGTCGCTCTTTACTTACGGGATTTTTTTTTTCCTTACCTTTTTCTTCCCTTTTTCATTGTTATTTTTTCCAGTATTTTTGTTTTTATTTTAGTTTTTTAAATGAAAAAAAAAAAAAAAACTTATTTTATGATAATCTAATTCAAAGACTTTATTTGGGATAAGATTTAAATATCAAAGTTGAGGAGTAGGAGTATAATTTAATAGGATTATGTTTTAAGAATATCCTTTGTTATATAATATGGAACACAATTGAATATAGGTATTTGTATTTATAATGTAATTTGAATAAAATTTAAAATAATCTTAAGAATGTAATGTTTGACATTGTTCTTCAAATATAAATTGAAAAATAATTTGAATATTATAAAATAGTTTAGCAAATCAAATTGCTAATAATTTTTAGCTATGATTTGCTTTCTATTCCTATTACATTTATTATAATGTAAATATATAATATATAATATAATGTAAATATATGAGCGAATAACTAGAAGAGTGTTTGTTTATTTCTAAAATATTAATAAATAACAAGCAATTTTTATAAGAGGTCGTAGGTTACAAATGTTTATTCTTAATATTTAAGTTGTGAAGAGTTAATTTAAAAAAAAAAAAAAAAAAAAAAAAAAAAAAAAAAAAAAAAAAAAAAAAAAAATTTGAATTTTGTGGTGCATTTATAATGTGAAGAGTAAAAAACCAAAATTAAATTAGAATTTTGGGGTGCAAAATGTGAAGTTTTGATATTTACCATAAATGATTGTAAATATTTTTAGTTAACAATGAAATAGTTTTCAGAGCTTTGTAATAAATTATAAAAGCCTTATATTGTTTATTCTTCTCATCTGAATTATAATAATTCAATACTTGGAACATAAATTGTTAAATCATGTAGCTTAGAAGAAATTTTATATATATATATATATATATATATATATATATATATATATATATATATATATATATATATATATATATATATATATATATATATATATATATATATTATATATATATATATATATATAAGATAATTTATTGCTTTTTGTATTTTAGTTTTTCACAAATAAAAATGACCTGAAATAGGTTAAAATTTTAGTTATTAATATTAATTAACAATTAGATTTCATAAGAGGAATTTTATATTAATGTTTTTATATATCGAATAATTGCTTAATATAAGATTAATTGTACAGTTGTTTAATAAAAATGCTAAATAATAATCCATGAACATTTTATAATTTCGATTTATGATATAGATAAATAAATGCTAATAAATTTGACATTTTTTTAACAGAATGGACTAAACGCTCTACATTTAGCAAGTAAAGAAGGCCACACGGATGTTGTGTCGGCGCTCCTGGACCGAAGTGCCAATGTTGATGCAGCTACCAAGAAAGGGAACACTGCCCTTCATATTGCATCCCTTGGTTAGTAGTATAGGGAATTTTTTTATACATTAATTTTTCATTTTTTGAAATTCATGCATTTTTATTACAATTTAACTCTAGGTAAAGAATTCACTGGTGATATTTCAATACAGTACAATTATATCCTTTGTTTATGTAATAAAGAATAATAATAATTTTAGTTATCAACATTTACCAGCATAGTTTTTTTTATTGATATTGTCCACTAGTGTCCACGTGAATGTTGACATACATTATACATTTTCAAGTGCTTCATTCAATTATAATGGTTTACAACTATTTGTAATTGTTTAATTTTTTTTCTCGATTTTGCGTGAGTGAGTAAAATTTGATCTAGAGTAATAAACATAGTTTTCAATTAGTAAAGGTTTTTTATTTAAAAATGTAATATGTTAAGAATACCAATATTTAAATTTTTATCTTGACAATGTGACAAAATGAGATTGCCAAAGTTTAAGTTAAATGATTTAGTATGTTGAGAATACTAATTTTTAATTTTTATTTTGACAGCGGGACAAGATGAGATTGTCAAAGTTTTGGTTGAACACGGAGCTACTGTCAACATTCAGTCACAAAATGGATTTACTCCACTTTACATGGCAGCTCAGGAGAACCATGATTCAGTTGTAAGGTTTCTTCTATCTCATGGTGCCAATCAATCTTTGGCAACAGAGGTGAGCTTTTAAGTATTTATTTATTTTTTTTGTAAAAATTTTTAATTCTTAATGTCAATTCTCTATTTATATTTCATTTTTTTTTAATATAATTATTCAGGTCGAAAGGCCAATCTAAATTATGCCAAGATTAGTGAAATTTTTTTTTTAGTTGATTATTATTATTAAATTTATTGTATATATCATACAGTTATCATCGTAAATTTATTAGTATTTCAAGATTCTACAGAATGTTTCTAGACAAAATATATTATTGTCAGATTTCTTGTCAAAATCAAGTTCTAGTAAAGGAAAAAAAGTTATAATATTCTTTATGGAATGTCTTGTTTTATCTTTTCAAATTTTTTTTATAACTTTGGAAATCTACAGTTTCAGGTTTTCAATCATATTTTGAATCATGTAATGTTTTTCTTCCAAATTCAATCACTCTTTGATTTGTCTTTATAATTCAGTATGAATTTTTAATACCTTTGGAACATTCTATTGATCCCTTGCAGGATCACGAAATATTGGTAGTTAAAAGTCATAATACGTAAGTTTATGATTGAATTTTTATTTTATTTTATTTTTGTTTAGGACGGCTTTACACCTTTGGCCGTGGCTCTGCAACAAGGACACGACCGTGTTGTATCTGTCCTTTTAGAGAATGATACGAGGGGTAAGGTTCGATTGCCGGCGCTTCATATAGCAGCCAAGAAGGATGACGCAAAAGCAGCTGCACTCCTCTTGCATACAGATCACAATCCCGATATAACATCGAAAAGCGGCTTTACACCCCTCCATATCGCCTCGCATTATGGCAATGACAACATCGCGGGATTACTTATTCAAAGAGGAGCTGATGTTAATTATGTCGCTAAAGTGAGCTTGTTTTTCTATTTGTTACATTATTCATGCCTTTGTGAATTCCCATTTGTTACTTATTGTTCTATCACATTTCTCCAAAAAACTTTTTTATTAATTTCTTCTCTCCCCTTCCTTTAAAGCATCAAATCACTCCCTTACACGTTGCATCGAAGTGGGGAAAAGGCAACATGGTATCTCTTCTGTTAGACAAAGGAGCGAATATTGAAGCCAAGACGAGGGATGGACTTACACCTTTGCATTGTGCAGCGCGTTCGGGTCACGAAACCGTTGTAGACATGTTGTTAGAAAAAGGGGCTCCAATAACTGCCAAGACGAAGGTAACAGTGAGATTGAGGAAATATATATATATATATATATATATATATATATATATATATATATATATATATATTATATATATATATATATATATATATATATATATATGTATGTGTGTATGTGTGTAAGAATAAAAAGAGAAATAAAGATAGAAGAAAGAATTGCTTTATATCGTAATAATTGAAATTAAAATTTAAATTATATATATATATATATATATATATATATATATATATATATATATATATATATATATATATATATATATATATATATATATATATATATATATATATATATATATATATATATATATATATATATATAGAACGGCCTTGCACCACTTCATATGGCATCCCAAGGGGATCACGTGGATGCTGCAAGAATTCTTCTCTACCATAAGGCCCCAGTCGATGACGTCACAGTTGACTTTTTGACTGCACTTCACGTCGCAGGTAATATATTAATAATAATAATTATAATAATAATAATGATAATAATTTAAAATAATAATATTTTGGTGTAATAATAATAATAATAATAATAATAATAATAATAAAATAATAATAATAATAATAATAATTTAAAATAATATTTTAGTGTATTATTTGGTGTGTCCCTCATTAACGAAATGGATCCATTTAATGATGAAAACAAACTTAGATTCCTACTTTTATTTTCTCTCCGAGTACGGCATATTGGGTCTTAAATATCCGAGGTGTCATATTTCATTAATAGTCAGACCCTCGTTTAACCCTGCCTCATATATTAGTATCTTATTTTTTTCCCCCATCGTCTTCATATTATACAATCATATTTTCTTGTATCAATGTATGCGCATTGTTTTATTATTATTATTATTGTTCCACAACTTTTATCATTCTCGTTTACTCTCTCATCTCCTTTAAAATTTTGATTGCTCTGCATTTTGACCTTCTGACATTTAACCTTTACTTATTTAATTATATTTGACTCCTCTCTCTGAAGTTTCATCTTTATTGACATTTTGCATTATTTATTTTCTTTGACTTAATTCAATTTCTATTACTTTTAAAAGTATTGATATTGGTAGTTGCGTTGCATAGACTTATATATCTTTGACCAAATTTCGTATTTTTAAAGTGGTTTTCTGATTTTAGGATTACATTCTTTCCTCATAATATTTTGTATAGTTTGACCTAATTTTGTATTTAAAGCCATTTCCTGATTTTAAGACTATTTTTGCTGTTGTTATATTAGTTATTAACGCCATCTCTAAATTGTTTGTAGAGCATTTTAAATTACTGGTGGGGCATACTTGCCTACAAATTGAAAAATAGAGTACGTTTATTGATCAATATGGTTTATATGTCATACTAATGTAATTTAATAATATGATTTTTAAAGCTCATTGTGGTCATGTCCGTGTGGCGAAATTGTTGTTGGACAGGAAAGCAGATCCGAATTCGAGAGCTCTCAACGGCTTTACTCCACTGCACATTGCATGTAAGAAGAATAGAATCAAGGTTGTGGAACTTCTTCTGAAGCATGGAGCATCAATCGAAGCCACTACAGAGGTAATTTCTATACATGAAAATTCAGAATTATTTATTAGAAAGGAAAGATTAATTTATTTATTTTTTTAAATTTTAATATTATTATATATATATATATATATATATATATATATATATATATATATATATATATATATATATATATATATATATATATATATATATATATATATATATATATATATATATATATATATTATCTAGCTTATCTAGTACCTGATGTTTGATAAGTATTCAGAGGAGATGAGAAATATAGATGAAGGAAGAGTTTTACAAACTGTACCTGTAGAATAAAGGAGAGAATGTACATAGCTGTTAAGTCTGGGATAAGAAAGAGAGATGAACTAAGAAAGAATGAGACTGTAGAATGACGAGGCGCACGAGCTCTCCAAGGGGGAGTAGGTATGCGATTAGAGAGTTTGGAACAGTATCTTTTGTAATAGTTAAAGTATAAGGAGAGAGATGCTATAGTTCGACTGCAGAAAAGAGATTGGAGGGAATCATTGAAAGTTGTAGAGTTAATAAATTCTACCTTTTCAAGAAGAGCTGTGTGAGTTGGAACCACCTCAAAATATGCAATGTATTCTTGATACAAGGACAAATGATTCTTCTATTCAAAGCAGTCAACAGGGTTAATGGGATGAAGTTTTGGATGAAGGATTTGTAATTTAAAGTAAATAGAATATTTTATTGAGTTCTTTTGGCGGCTATACATATTATGGAAATAGTTTCTAGATGCTTGTTTGGTACTGTAAATCAACAGCTGATACTTCAACTTTTCTTTTATTACTTATTTTTACATTTGAAGTTATTTTTTTATTATAATTTTGAACTATAATTATATTAAGATTATTACTTTAAAAAAACGCTACCATACTGTACTTATTAATCTGTAATGTTCAAAGAGGAGAAAGTGAATAGCGTCAACTTTATTATTTTGTTTAAAAATTTAATATTTTTTGTGTTTTTTAAAAATAAAATTCTAATTTTAGTAAAGGCCTCGTTTCTTTTTTCTTTGTAACTTTTAATATTATTTTTATTTGATTTGATTTTTTGTATAGAGTTTCTGAAGGATAAAAACATTTTTGATATTTATATATATATATATATTATATATATATATATATATATATTATATTATATATTATATATATATATATATATATATATATATATATATATATATATATATATATATATATATATATATATATATATATATATATATATATATATATATATATATATATATATATATATATATATATATATATATATATATTTTTTTTTTTTCATAGTCTGGGCTAACTCCTTTGCATGTTGCTTCGTTTATGGGATGTATGAACATAGTAATATATCTGATCCAACATGGAGCAAGCGCCGATGTACCTACTGTGAGAGGAGAATCTCCACTTCATTTGGCCGCTCGTGCGAATCAGACTGATATTATTCGAATTCTGCTCAGAAATGGGGCAGAAGTAGATGCTAAGGCGAGGGTAAGGACAAAATTTGTTTGCTTTGTTTTCTATAATTTTATTTTCATTCTTAAACAGGATATATGTGAGTTTGAGAAAACTTATTGCCATTTATATCTTTTTTTAAAAGTTTGATAAATATTATGATTCCTTCGTTTATAGGAACAACAAACAGCACTTCATATCGCAAGTCGCCTTGGAAATACTGATATTGTAGGTCTTCTTTTACAACAAGGAGCTTCTGTAGATGCTCCCACAAAAGATCTTTACACACCTCTTCATATAGCTGCTAAAGAAGGTCAAGAAGAAGTTGCAGGAGTTTTGTTGGATCATGGAGCATCCCTCAACACCCCCACAAAGAAAGGCTTTACGCCTCTTCATTTGGCAGCTAAGTATGGTCACCTGAAGGTAGCTCGACTTCTGTTGCAGAGGGACGCCCCTGTTGATCCCAAGGGCAAAAATGGAGTTACACCTCTTCACGTTGCAGCTCACTATGATCATCAGGTATTTTAGAATTAATAATTTGCTAATTTCGTTATCTTGTTGTTTTGGTATTATATATATATATATATATATATATAATATATATATATATATATATATATATATATATATATATATATATATATATATATATATATATATATATATATATATATATATATATATATATATATATATATATATATATATATATATTTTAGAACGTTGCTATGCTGTTGTTGGACAAAGGAGCTCAACCTCACGCAACAGCAAAGAATGGGTACACTCCATTACACATTGCTGCTCGTAAGAATCAAATGGATATTGCTGGCACCCTTCTAGAGTACGGGGCAAATGCAAATGCAGAATCCAAGGCTGGATTTACACCTTTGCACCTTAGTGCTCAAGAAGGTCACACCGATATGGCGACCCTTCTGCTGGAACATGGTGCACAGCCAGGCGGCTCTGCTAAGAATGGATTAACACCATTACATCTTTGTGCCCAAGAGGACAGAGTTCCAGTGGGTGCTATTTTAGTTAAACACGGTGCAGCAGTTGACGCGGAAACAAAAGCTGGGTATACGCCGCTCCATGTGGCAGCTCATTTTGGTCAGATGAATATGGTTCGGTTCCTTCTCCAGCATGGCACTAAAGTAGATGCCCCAACGCAGTTAGGGTAAGCATGTTAATCTTTTTTTTTTGTTAATTTATTTAATATTATATTTTATAAGGTAATCTATGTATGGATAAAGATGAATATTTGTTTAGCATGAATCATACAGGAAGAATAAATGTTCTGTAACTGAAATATAAAACTAATAGGGGACTGCATTGATTGTAACGTTTAATTTTGAAGAAGTTACCTAAACTCAGTAAAAAAATGTAAGTAGAAAATAAATTTAAATTCTTTACATTATTTAAAATTTGTGTCATCATTTTCCCTTATCACTCATTATTGTTTTTGTTTTAAAATTTTAAAGTAAAAATATTAATCAACGAGTAGCTTTTGTTACCATTTGTATGCCAAACATTTACCGAAATCAAAGAACGTCTCTTTATCTTATCACTGATAAGGTAAATTCTTTTTCCGTAAGGATAATGATAAAAAAATTATATCATTTCAGTCCTGCAATATTTTTTGTAGTTTCTATTCTTTTGTGGTTGTGGTTAGGATTGTTGTGTTTTCTTTACAAATTTTTTTTATTTTTTTTACCAATAGTTGAGAAAATGGAAATAAGTAACAATTATTTTATTTTATAGTTTCATAAAAGGTATACACATAGTTTATATATATATATATATATATATATATATATATATATATATATATATATATATATATATATATATATATATATATATATATATATATATATATATATATATATATATAAGACAGTAATTAATGTTAAATGTTTAATATTCATTTGATTATTATTTTTTACTTTTAAGCTATACTCCACTTCATCAAGCAGCCCAGCAAGGACACACCCAAATAGTAAACCTCTTGCTGGAGAACAAAGCACAGCCTAATATGGAAACCAATGTAAGACCATTTTTTTGTACTGTTTTTGTACTATTAAGATTATATTTTAGTATTGTTATGGGTATACATAAGGAATAATCATTAATCTGTTCAATTTGTGTTCTATTTTGGAAAAAAAATTGAAATTAATAACTTTTTCTGTTATAAATAAATACTTGTAATTATATTAGAGAAAAAATTCCTTTTTGGTACTTTTAAGGTAGCATGAGAAATTGATGATCTTTCCAAGTAAAACCCCTGTCAATTCTTGCTGATCCTAGAAGGCACACATATTCATTGAATATTGATCTCTATTTTTTGATTGATTAACTTTTAATTTCAGGATGGCAAAACTGCTCTGAGTATCGCGCAGCGCCTAGGTTACATATCCGTAGTAGAGACCTTGAAGATCGTGACAGAAACCCGTGTTCAAACAAATACCACCACAACAACCGAAGAGAAGTACAAAGTGGTTGTTCCCGAAACGATGCACGAAACTTTTATGAGCGAGTCAGAGGATGAAGGAGGTAAAATTGGCAATCTGAAATTTTTTAATCAAATATTTAGGCTTTTTGGAGGTTTTAATAAACTATTCGTAACATATTTGAGTTTTGTAGATACAGTGAAGTTGATGGATATATTCTAATAAATAAAATACCTACATATATATATATATATATATATATATATATATATATATATATATATATATATATATATATATATATATATATATATATATATATATATATATATATATATATATATATATATATATATATATATATATATATATATATATATATATATATATATAGTGATTTCTATACAGTATTTTGAATGACTGATATTTTTACTGTTTTCTTCAGTAAATACGTAAAAATTACCTAACCGTACAAATTTGCATTGTTATTAAGCATTAAATCAATATACTTTTTAGAGTTGATTGAAATTGCTTACATTTTCTTATCATTTATTATCTCTACTATACTTATATTATCGTGTTATCTATTTATCGGGTACTCTTTGTAGGTATTTAGTTTTGGAGTATAGAAATTACTTTCATATTTATTTAGTTATTTATTTTTTAATTTTAGGAATTGAGTTTTGATTTTTGAGTGTGGTAACGAACTCAAAATTTGTTCCGTGTTTGTCCATTTTTTTAAAATTATTTTTATTATTTCTTCTACAGAATATATGAGATAGTTAATTTAATGTAATTGACTTTTTTAATTTAAAATTAATATTTTTTTTGTTTATGTAAGACAGTTTTTAGGGGAGTTTTTAATAACTATTTTTTAGTCCCCTCCCCCTTCCCCCCCAAAAAAAATTTTTTTTTTCTGTACCTTGAATTTTTTCTAATTTTGTAATTTTATTTTATAACAATATACATTTATTATTATTATTATTATTATTATTATTATTATTATTATTATTATTATTATTATTATTATTTTTATTATTATTATTATTATTTTATTATTTTTTGAATTATTATTATTATTATTATTATTATTATTATTTATTATTATTATTATTAATTGATATTATTATCATGGCTTTTTTCCATTTTATTTAGCCTTTCTCTATAAATGTAAATTTTTGTAGATTTTAGAGAAATCTTAGCTGTAAGTTTCTGGCTATATATATATATATATATATATATATATATATATATATATATATATATATATATATATATATATATATATATATATATATATATATATATATATATATATATATATATATATATATATATATGCATGAGCTGTTGTATTGTGTACATAGTCAGACAGATGCATTTCTACTGGGGGTAAGGTTTCCTTACAGATTTGAGATGTATTTTTTTTAAAACTGGTTTCCCCATATATATATATATATATATATATATATATATATATATATATATATATATATATATATATATATATATATATATATATATATATATATATATATATATATATATATATAGACAAGTATATGCATGTTATATCTTTATATTTTATAAGTAGTTCAAAATTATGGCATAATAAATATTTGAGTCTTTATTTAATAAATAGAAACTTTCTTCATTTAATAAACTTCAAAGTACAATTGTTGGTAACTTTTGGTAGTAGTTTTGGTACATTAAAAATAAAATATATAGGCTAGTTAATTTAATTAGTGAGTTATTAACTGTATTTAAGTGGTTTTCTTTGCGACATTTTTAATACCTGATGGAATAACTTTCTTATTTTGTTTTATGAAGATTGAAATTTAAGATTTGTCAATTGTGTTTTCCAGTATTTTAACTTAAAAATTAATTTTTTTGTTGATTAGATTGTATATGTATTACTTTTAATGTATTTCACGCTTATTTGCGTTGTATGTATCAAAATTGAATTTTAGATCCTCGCTTTGTATTTTCACAGTTGAGAATGTGAATATTCAAGATACAATTTTACATAACCTCACAATACATAGTGTACAATATTATATATCGTATGTAATAGTAACATCAGTTTTTGTACCAAGTATTTTGCAACTGAAATAGATTAGTTTTCTTACATATCCATTGTGGTTAAGCAACATCTATACCGTTGTTTCGAACCCCTGGCATCGTTTCAGTCCTTTTAATTTGTTCTTATGTAATTAATGCTTACCAAAGTCATATTCTATTTACCTGAAAATTTAAATTAGCTTTGAAATTAAGATTCGATCTTATTCTTTTAGATTTAATCCACCATTAGAGTTTCGGTTTCATTAAAAAAAAAAAAAAAAAAAAAATTTCATGAATAATAGAACTCTCATGAATAATCTTTTGCAATCGGATTGCGACCGATGAGATTGAAATTGAAACTGGTGAAATTGATATAATAGACATCGAATATCAAACTTCTAAGAATGCGGATACAGTATTAATTTTGGGTAGTTGCAGGAAAATATACATCACATATATATATATATATATATATATATATATATATATATATATATATATATATATATATATATATATATATATATATATATATATATATATATATATATATATATATATATATATATATATATATTATATGAAGAAGGAATTGCTTATTTCAAAGCAAAGAATCACATAATTAATAGTTTCATTAAACAGTTATTTTTAATCTATTTTTAATCTATTGAAGTAATTTATCTTTCACAAAATTATAAGATTTCAATTTAATTCAAGATTGATTAATAAAATATTGCAAAAAATTCTTTGTGACACATTTTTTTTCAATTTTATTTTTTTCTGTTAATTTCTGTTAAAGCAATTTGAGAGTTTTTTTTCCCCACCTACTTTCGACAATGACAAGTCATGTGTAAATATAATTCGAAACTTTAAATGACTTTAAAAAATATATGCCAAATTTCGGTATTTATTTATCGTTTGCAAATTTCTCTCTCTCTCTCTCTCTCTCTCTCTCTCTCTCTCTCTCTCTCTCTCTCTCTCTCTCTCTCTCTCTCTCTCTCTCTCTCTCTCTCTCTCTCTCTCTCTCTCTCTCTCTCTCTCTCTCTCTCTCTCTCTCTCTCTCTCTCTCTCTCTCTCTCTCTCTCTCTCTCTCTCTCTCTCTCTCTCTCTCTCTCTCTCTCTCTCTCTCTCTCTCTCTCTCTCTCTCTCTCTCTCTCTCTCTCTCTCTCTCTCTCTCTCTCTCTCTCTCTCTCTCTCTCTCTCTCTCTCTCTCTCTCTCTCTCTCTCTCTCTCTCTCTCTCTCTCTCTCTCTCTCTCT
>SEYY01024416.1:185000-187500 GCA_009176605.1 Armadillidium nasatum | reverse complement strand
ATTGCATATGGGTAAATTTCAGTTAAATTGTGCTATAATTAATATCGCAATTAAATTTGTTTATATTTGTATTTTTAATTCCTTAATTTTGCTACAATTTTATATGTGTAAATTTTACCTATATGCCTATAATTGCTTAAAATGTTTTTGACCTGACACTTCATCATTGGTTATTATGAGTAACCAACATCAGCCGCTCCAAACATTTTGACTGAATATTAATTTTACTTTTGTTTAATAATTTTATTTTCCTATTAGAAAATAAAATAAATGAAACTTAAATCGTTGTCCCTATCGACAAACCTTAGTATGAGTGTTATTTTATTTAGTTATTGTAAGTAAATAGTTTGAACCTATTTAATGTTAATGGAAGTCGATTTTCTTTTCCTTTTCAGCTGACGATACGATGCTAGGTGATCAGTCGTACCGGTACCTCACCGTCGACGAAATGAAGAGCCTTGGTGACGACTCCCTTCCGATTGACGTTACTCGAGACGAAAAAATGGATGTCTCTTTCCAGAGCAACCTTGGAACAGGTAATATATAAAGTTTTTCAATCTTAAGTAACAGTTCGATAAACTTGAAACGTACACCTTAAAGGGAGCCAAAAATGAAACATCCTAGAAAATTCCCATACTTGAATTGTACAATGCTCAAGAAGTGCAAAATTTTATTTAAAAAAAAAAAAATTAAATGGTTTTTGAAATTTTAGTCTCTCAGAACATTTACCCCTCTGCTAATTTCTGTTACTGTGTGCTAGATACAGGGTTTAATAGTCCTTAAAGTAGTTGATATTTAATTTAGTGTTAAAGCTCAAAGGTTGGTGGAAGGAAAAAATTGTTTTGATATGTTGGAAGGTTGATTTTGAGAATATTGTAAAACTATGGTCATTAAAGAATATATTAATATCAATGCCTAACTAATATTACCAAAACAAGTAGTCATTTTTGCAGGTTTTAGAATAGAAATTGGAATAAAATTTTAATTGAAATGTGTCTTAACTGTCATATAACTATATATATATATGTAATTTTATAACTTTATAGTTAAATATAGTTAACTATATTCAGTAAATATTGAAAATTGTGAATGGGAGTATTCAAACAATGAAAATAACATGAAAGTTTTCCCTGAAAATAAATGTTTAGATTTATTCATTAGCTTCTCATGTTTTGAATTTAGAGTCACCTCATGTAAAGCCGTTATTTTGTTATAATTACACTTGATAAATGCAATAAAAATAAACGAATTTATTTTACCAATGAACGTTAATTGACTAATGTTTATATAAAACGTGATGCAATAAATCTGCAACAAAACATGGAAACAAAAGTTTCAGCTTTGTTTTTCTTTGTTAATAGTAGGGACTGTGGAATTATTGTTACACTAAGTGTATATATATATATATATATATATATATATATATATATATATATATATATATATATATATATATATATATATATATATATATATATATATATATATATATATATATATATATATAATATATTATATATTTATAAAGTCATTTTTATTTATAAATTTATGTCCTTATTAATCCTTATAAATATATATATATATATATATATATATATATATATAATATATATATATATATATATATATATATATATATATATATATATATATATATATATATATATATATATATATATCAGAGGCGGCTCGTGACTTGGTTGCAAGTTTGTGCAACCACCTCTAAATGCAACTAGCTAATGTTCAACTGTTATTAATTTCTTTTTATTTCTTAATTTTTTTTAAATAAGATTTGATATTTAATAATTTGCATTTTATTATAATAACACTCCAATGAAGCCCCCTTCTTCTTCTTCTTCCTATACATATTTAAATAATTGTCCCTACCTATATTAGAATATTCAGGTGCTAAGATAGTTAAAGTTCATAAGAACTTATGTTATCGAAAATATGATATACCATATCGGGAGGGAAATAATATTTCTCCGATACAGAAGTCTAAATGGAGTATTATTATTATTGTTATAATGTAATTATTATTATTATTATTATTAATTATTTTTTGGCATATTTTACTGTTGATGGAGTGATTTTAGAAGCCATACATAGAACACTAGTTTGTGAAGATTTAGAAAATGCACACGTTATAAACCACACATACAGACAGACACACACCCATATATATATATATATATATATATATATATATATATATATATATATATATATATATATATATTATATATATAATATATATTAATATATATATATGTATATAGGTGGGCAAAGGCCAGAGACCTACTAAAATTCCACCAGAGTTAGGATGAAAGACGGAAGCCTGGTCAAATTAAAGGCCGACGTGACCTGATACACGGCGTTTGAAGGTGTGTAAGTCATAGGAAGTTGGAAAAATAGAAGAAGGGAGTGTGTTCCAGACTTTACCAGTAGAGTACATGTAGGACAGAGCATATCGGTTAAGTCTGGGGTCAGAGAGTTGGAC
>SEYY01024416.1:162500-170000 GCA_009176605.1 Armadillidium nasatum | reverse complement strand
GATTGCCTGAATGGAAACAAAAAATTGCCGCTGGTAGAGGATTTTCTGTAACTCATTTTTATTACAGTTTAATGCAAAGCGTATAACACATTGACATCGATAACCAAGTATAACTGAAATATAGTTAACATACTAAAACATCGCCAGTTAACGCAAAGTTCATCCCATTCAACATACAACAATCAGATTCTTGATCTGCCTCTAGTACAGAAGATTTGCCTGTTAGTAGTCGAAACCACTTCAATCAGTGACTAGAACATTTTAATTAGGTTGGGTAGAGGCAAAGGTTGATGTCACCCTCAATAATCTGTTCAATATTTTCACTTCGCCGGGAATATATTCGAACACATCTTCCCCCCCCCCTCTCTCCTTTTGTTATACCTACTGCTGTAGGTGAAAAATACACCATCTAATTGATATATATATATATATATATATATATATATATATATATATATATATATATATATATATATATATATATATATATATATATATATATATATATATATATATATATATATATATAAACTTCATACTACTTAACTCTTGTGATTTTTGTGTACGTTACTAACATATTTCTGTCTTCTTTGCATCTTTTCTTTTCATGTCTTGACAGAAAATTGTCTTGGAAAACGTAAGTAAGAGAGAATATTTGATAAGAGTAAACAAGAGTTGTAAAAGAGGTTTAAAGTTTATTATTTTTATTTAATATTTTTTTAATTCATTTTATTTATTTAATTTTTTTTCTTAATGACTTACGTTATTTACTTGAAATATTTAATTTCCTTTTTATTTAGAATTTTTTTTTAGATTTTTTATTTATATATATATATATATATATATATATATATATATATATATATATATATATATATATATATATATATATATATATATATTATATATATATATATATATATATATATATATATATATATATATATATAAGTAGTATAGGGAGCGCTTTCGGCAGGAAAAATCAGGCAACCTGTCCCTAACGGTCTTTTCTGCATTTGCGTGCAATCATGCATTCTCAGGGACCTTCCTGACATTTCTTTGTCGGTTCACGGAGCCGCGCGGGCCCACGGACCCCCAAACCCCCAAGTTCGAATCAATTCCAGGAGGATTGAACCGCAAAGAAAATGGTCAGGAAAGAAAGTGAGGTGAACGCAGCGATTTTGCAAACTCAGGCAACTTCCTGATACCATTTTTTGGGGGTTCACGGGGCCCCCCGCGGGGCCCCTTCCCCAGACTTGAGGCCAATTTCAATTGGTTGAACCCCCCAAAATGGTGTCAGGAAAGAGCGTGAGGTCAATTTGAGCTGAGTGATTTGCTTTGCAAATCAAAATCCCGTTTGGCTTAGGTTGCCTGATTTTTCCTGCCGAAAGCGCCCCCTATATACTACTATATATATATATATATATATATATATATATATATATATATATATATATATATATATATATATATATATATATATATATATATATATATATATATATATATATATATATATATATATATATATATAGAGGAAACTAAATCTAAATCCTTCATTTTCTTATATGTTAAGTTGTTCAAATACGGATACTTGCAGTTGTAGTTGTCGAATATATATATATATATATATATATATATATATATATATATATATATATATATATATATATATATATATATATATATATATATATATATATATATATATATATATATATATATATAACATAAATTAAATAGTGAAGGGATATTTTTTACCCTACGCTAACCTTTAAAGCAAAATTTCTGAAATATTTTCTTCTTTCTAATCTGAATATTTTCCTTCTGACGCGGTTTTGGGTCTTCACTTGTCGTAGTTTTAGTTTGCCTTTTTTTATGAAAGCTTTGTTGTTTTTTTTTTTCTTTGGCTTTTTATTTGTTTTGATTTGCTTTTATTCTAACAATTTAAATTAGTATATATATATATATATATATATATATATATATATATATATATATATATATATATATATATATATATATATATATATATATATATATATATATATATATATATATATATATATATATATATGCATTTTGTCTTTAATTAAGTTTGATAAAATTGAAAAAAAAAAAAAAAACTTTCCATTTTGCATTTATTTGATCTAGGTTATTTGGTATTTTAGGTTCCTCGTCAGTTTTATGGTGGATGCCAGGGGAGGAGCCATGAGAGGATGCAGGCACTCCGGTGTCAGAGTCATTATTCCACCTCGAAAGGCAGCTATGCCTATGAGAATTACTTGTAGGTATTTGAAGAAGGATAAACTGGTTCATGCTCCTCCCCTTATGGAAGGAGAGGCCCTATCCTCCAGAATTCTTGAAATGGGACCTTCTGGAGCCAAATTCCTTGGGTATATATATATATATATATATATATATATATATATATATATATATATATATATATATATATATATATATATATATATATATATATATATATATATATATATATATATATATATATATATATATATATATTCCCACTACCATAACTTTGTCTGAAAACAATAATTTTTTTTTCATAAATTACCTAAATTCTACCCTTTTGTTGCATAGTAATAATAATAATAATAATAATAATAATAATAATAATAATAATAATAATAATAATAATAATAATAATAATGATACAGCCATCTTAAATTTTTTAAAAATTTTTAAATTTTTAAAAGTTTTTAAATTTTTTAAATTATTTATTTTCCCCCATAAAGGCCAGTCATCATCGAAGTGCCGCATTTTGCTTCTTTGAGGGGCAAAGAGAGAGAAATCGTCATCCTTCGATCTGATAATGGAGAAACCTGGAGGGAACACACACTTGAAGCTACTGAAGAGGCCGTGCAAGAAGTTCTCAATGAAAGCTTTGATGGAGAAGGTATATATATATATATATATATATATATATATATATATATATATATATATATATATATATATATATATATATATATATATATATATATATATATATAATATATATATATATATATATTTTTTATTATTATTATTATATATATATTTTATTATATATATTATATATATATATATATATATATATATATATATATATATATATATATATATATATATATATATATATATATATATATATATATATATATATATATATATATATATATATATATATATATATATATATATATATATATATATATATATATATATATATATATATATATATATATATATATATAGTGGAACTCCAATATTCGTCCCAGCCAGTATTCGTCTTTTTCGATATTCGCCCTGTTTTTTCGTCAAATTTTTTTTTTTAATCTTTTTCGAAAAGTTAATATTCGTAATGGAAGGCGACTCACCTTCCAACCAACAATAACCTATAACCTTAAAAATAAAAACTCTTAATAACAATCATTGTTTTTATCATCCAAAAGGTAAAATTCTTTTTAAAATTTTATTTATGTTTAGCATTTATGTAGGCCTACACAGTGCGTATTACGTATTATTTATGGCAGTACGCTGGTTAATATGTACTGTAGTTAAATTGTACAGTGTTTGAAATGATTTCGGAAATTGATTCTAGAGTGAAAATTTTTTTTTGTTAAAGAATAGATAGGCAAAATTCGAGGCTGGGAACGAATTAATCCATATTTAGTTAATTCCTATGGGAAAAATTGTTCAATATTCGTCTTTTTTGATATTCATCATCCCCTCGGAAACGGATTGATGACGAATATTGGAGTTCCACTATATATATATATATATATATATATATATATATATATATATATATATATATATATATATATATATATATATATATATATATATATATATATATATATATATATATATATATATATATATATATATATATATATATATATATATATATATATATATATGAATTTTTGCTGTCAAGAAAAATTGTGTTTTGAAATGTAACCACTAGCGTTATTACAGCTCACTACAACTGTCACTTATAAACTGTGATAAAAACTCTTGACTAATAATTATTAAAATGAGTCTTAATTAACAAGGATTAATTTCTACTACTACTACTACTACTATTAATAATAATAATAATAATAATAATAATAATAATAATAATAATAATAATAATAATAATAATAATTAAATTTTAATTATAGTTCAACAATGGTATTTAATAATAAAAGGTTAATTATTTTTAATCTTTTGCCTCAGAGCTGAAACAACTCGAAGACCTAAACACAAATCGTATTACGAGGATTTTAACCACTGATTTCCCTCAGTATTTCGCTATTGTGACTCGCATAAGACAAGAAGTAAGTCTCTTCAAGTCTGGGAACTTATTAATAAATTATGCATCTATTATTATAGAAGGAGAGGAACGTATTTCTAATTCATTCTTTTTTTAATTTATTTGGTTTGGAAGATGTTAATTTTTATTTATTTATTTTTTTTTTAATTCATTTATTGTTTAATTATAGGTGATTTTGTTTTGTAGACTAGGATTGAATAAATTTAAAAAATAAAAAAATATAATATATATATATATATATATATATATATATATATATATATATATATATATATATATATATATATATATATATATATATATATATATATATATATATATATATATATATATATATATATATATATATATATAAGCGATGAAAGTACCCTCTAATGGGCTTTACCCGTTGGGTGATAGGGTGGGCTAGACCATTCCGTTTCACTCCGCTGCAATTTGGTTCGTTCCTTTTCACGTTTCACCTTCTCAAAATTTTTCTAGTGTACCCTCGTCTCTCATTGTAGTGTCTATGCTCCCACAACCTCCCCCTCCCTTCCTCTACCTTCACATGTTCCAACAAATTTACAAGCGCTTACCCATACATTACCTTTATATAAAAACAAAATGTCGAAGCGAAAGACTGCCTCGGAGATTCTTGGAGGAACGGCATCCAAACAGTGCCCCTCATCCACCCCTTTCCTCATCACTACCTTGATGGCCTCCGATGATGGGGTTGATGCCACCATGATTTTGATGTCGGCTTGCCCTGATGCACGCTTTCCTTCTTTTAATTAATTTCTACAACATTCGTGGTCTCTTGTCTAATTTACTTTTTTGTCGAACACCACCTCTCTTCTAGACTTCATTTCTTGTCCTTAACTGAAACTCAGGTGTTTGAGTGCTCTGATAGCATACCCTACTCTGTTTCCCCCTACTGTCTCTTATCTTCAATATTCAGCCAAAGACAGATGATGCGCATATGTGAACAACGAAGTTGTCTGTTCTCGTGTGTCTAATTTGGAGTCTTCTGAATTCTTAACCTTAATTCTTAATTAAGAATTCTTAAACTTTCTTGTAACTCTACAGCTAAATTCATTTGTTCTGTCTACTTATCTCCTAACTCTACAGACTATAAAAAATTCTTCGACTATCTCAACTCCAAAATTGAAGACCTAAACACAAATCTCATTTCTCCAAAATCATTTTAGGTTATTTCAACGTTCACCACCGTCAATGGCTTTCATCTAGTTCTCATGATCCAGCTGATGAACTCGCCTACCACTTTTCTATCCAGAACAACCTTGATCAGTTGATACGTCACCCTACCCGTATCCCTTGACCGTCTTGGTGATGAACCCAACATACTTGATCTTTTCCTAACTTCTTATCCTTCTCTTTACATCAAATTCTTTCCTCCTCTGGGTTCATCCGATCATTTTCTTATCTCTATATCTTTTTCTGTCTCTTCAAGTTTTCCACAAAAACGGCTCCCGTCTTCGGCGAGGAGACGTTTCTGGCGTTTCGGTGCCAATAACTGATCTGACTTACGATTATACTTTTCTGGTTTCCCATGGAATGATTACCGTTTCCATGGGAGGGATCTATCAGAAAATGCTGAGCTCATAGCAGATTTGATTCTCTCTGGCATGGAGGTGTACATTCCATATTCTTTCCCTTCTACTAACCCTAACAAACTTTGGTTTAACTCAGCTTGTCCTCGTGCTATTCACCGCATGGATGCTGCCATCAGGGATTACCATCGTCTTCAAACTTCACAAACTCATGCATCTTATATTTCATTTCAGGAATCGTACAAAATTTATTCTCCGCAACACCAAAAACTCATTTCTCCGTCATAAATGCAATAATCTTTCTGGTTCTTCTTCATTATACCCTTTTCTGGCATTTTGCAAAAAATATCAATTCTAACGTTCTAACTCATTTATGCCTAAAATTGTAATTTCTTTCAAAGATGTCCTTTCTGTTCTCTCCGAGCTTAATACTAAGAAGGCGTATGGTCCTGATGGTATCCCTCTTGTAGTTCTCAAAACTTGTACTTCCTGAGATTGCATCTTGCCTTGGTAAACTATTTCGTCTTTGACTTTCTACTTTCCCTTCTTACTGGAAACGCGCTCTCATTCAGCCTGTGCCGAAAAAAGTGAGACCCTCTCACTGTAACTACAGCCCCATTTCTTTAACCTCTGCTCTTTCTAAAGTTTTCGAATCTATCCTTAACAGGAAGATTTGTAAACAACTCAGTTCTCCTAATCTTATCTCTGATCTTCAGTATGACTTTCGTAAAAAACACTCTACTTGGTTATCTTCTTTCCCTTCTTTTCTGACCTTGGTCCTCCGCTCTTCAATATGCTAAATATATTCTGTTTTATTGTTAATTATTAACTTATTGATGTAACCAAACAATCAATCAAATAGACAATGGATCTATTTCTTTTGTAACTAATTAATTTTCCTAAAAATATGAAGATTCCTATACACAGCAAGTAAGAATTTTAATTTGGTACATATGTATTTTATTTGATATTTTTCTTTTTTCAGGTGCATGCAATTGGACCTGAAGGAGGTATGGTTTCCTCGACGGTGGTGCCCCAAGTTCAAGCAGTTTTCCCACAAGGAGCGCTGACGAAGAAGATCAAAGTCGGACTTCAGGTAAATCTCTTCAAACCCCGAAAAAACCCCTCCGCCGGGGGGTTATTGAAGAAGATCAGCGTGAACAACATACCAAAGAAAAAACGATTTAGTTTAATTTGGTGAAAATATAAATCAAAGTCTGTCTAGTGGGAAATGATGACCGTAACTGGGAATTTCTTATAAAATATTACTGCCTATTTTAATTCGTGGAATATTTTAGTTCTAATTACTTACGATTTCTAATTTTGTATTAGGGTAGCAATATCTTAGTTTTTTTAACAAGAATTATTATTATTATTATTATTATTATTATTATTATTATTATTATTATTATTATTATTATTATTATTATTATTAAGTTTTTCTAAGTCATGTGTATGTGTAATATTCTGAGGTCCAATATATATATATATATATATATATATATATATATATATATATATATATATATATATATATATATATATATATATATATATATATATATATATATATATATATATATATATATATATATATAAATAAATAATTTTTGTTTAGTAAAT
>SEYY01024416.1:152500-157500 GCA_009176605.1 Armadillidium nasatum | reverse complement strand
ATGTTGTAGGCTTTAGGGATAAAATTTAAAAATGTTTCAGCAAATTTGTTTAATGCACTTGGCTTATTCGACACATTTTTAAAAAAAAAAGTTTGCAACTAAATTATTGAAAATTTGGGACAAAAATAAAATACTTAAAATATTGAACGAAAATAAATATTTAAAAAACAAATAATAATTGCTTCAAATATTAACTTTTTTGAATTATATTAACAAATTTTACCATGATAAGAAGGAAGGAAAATAAGATCCTCATTTAAAAAATAAAAATTTTTTTTTTTAATAATAATTGTATATTTGTATCCGGTTTTTGAAGTTTTAAGACTGTGTTGTGTTCATTTATGATATTAATTACGAATACCATATTTTGAACCCCTTTTTATTGGGCCAAATAGTGGACAAAGATGTTAATAAATATTAAACAAAAATTGAAATTAAGCTCTAGAAGATCTTTTTCTTACTAATGAATGAAAAGAAATTTGTAATATTTTGTCTAACATTTTCTGTCTTTATCTCCTCTTAATTTCTACTTATTCTTTTCATGGTGGAACCATTTTATTTTCTATTTTCATCTTTTAAATTTCACCCTTTACGTCTCATTTAATGAATGGTATTACTAATCAGATTTATTTTTCTTCTTTTAAAGTTATTTACATATATTTCTATCTGTTAGATCAAGTGTCAATTACAATTTATTATTTATTTTAACAATTTATCATAATTTTTAATACGCTTACAATCTATGGCATCTCTTCTGTAGCTTATTTATCCTTTTACTTTGCTTATATTTTTTTGTTTCTTTCAGTGCATTAATATTGCCCACATATTTTGTTTGCCCCATTATTATTATTATTATTATTAAAGCAAATAACAAAAATTTCTTCTTAAGGCTCAAAACTCTACTTTTTTCCTAAATTAATGATAATTTTACATCTGTAGTTAATTTCGTATGTCATTGGTGAATTTATTATGAAGGTTAATGCTACAGTTTGCCAGTTTACATACCTTTAATTAAAAAAAATTTTTTAAGCATCAAATTAACTTGTAGTATTTTAGACTTGATTTATTCAAGGGCTGTAGATTCAGTATCAGAATCAGAGTCCAGATTCGTGGATTTAACAAATTTTTTTATTGAATCAGGATCAAAGTAGGGTTGAGAGGAGGAACGCCTCCCCTCGGAACAAATCGAAATCAGAGTCGAAATTGAAAGTTTTATTTAACTTGAAATACTTGGAATTGGAATCACTTGATTTTCAGTAGTTAGACGAAGCTGGAATAATAGAACCGAAATAGTTAGAAATGGAACCTTTATCAGAACCGGAACTGGGGTCTGATTCCACAACTTTGATTTATACCACTTTATTTATTTCTATAGTTAGGTCAATACGTCACTAACTACTATGGTATTTTGGGTATTTTTAAATACATTATTTGTTAATGTGATTATAGCTGGAAATTTTTAATGAATTTATTATTATTATTATTATTATTATTATTATTATTATTATTATTATTATTATTATATTATTTCCGAAAACATTTATAAAACAGCATTTCCTAAAACGATTTTGTTGGTTAAAAAATAAAAATACTTTTCCAGAATTTTTCAAAAATATAATTTTATTAAATTATATATGTTTAAAACTCATAAAAAATTTAATTCTTAACTTTATGTATAATAAAGATTTTAATAGAAGTTTTAATATAATATATATATATATAATATATATATATATATATATATTTATATATATATATATATATATATATATATATATATATATATATATATATATATATATATATATATATTATATATATATATATATATATATATATATATAATATATATATATGCAGGAAGCCCCCGATTAATGCGACAGATTCGAATTTCTGGCACTAAATTCAGTTAAAGAGATTTTTAAGAGGTAGTGATAAAATTTTTTTCCATATTTCAAAGTAAAGAAATTTACTTTGACTGATAAAGCGTCGAAAAGATCTGTTTTGAAGAGTTGGATAAAGAAAATGTAACTGAAATCATTGATTCACAATATCACACATTGAGGGGCTTAGTGATTACGATCTCCTCAATCAGTAATGTCAAATAAGTTGCAAGGATGAAGAAGAAGAGAGAAATTCTTCCTTATAAGGAAGTCCTACAGAGAATTTAGGGAAATTTAAAAAAAAAAAATTCTTAACAGCAATGTCTTGATATAGATCCAGATATGGATCATAACTGCCAAATTTGCTGCAAACTTGATGTGACATTCTGTGAGACAGTGTCACGAAATTTTCAACAACAACAAAAAAAAGATATTACCAAACTAATGCTCATTAAAGTTTTCATTAATAAAATGTATTTCTTTAATTTTGTATTGCGATTCATTTGTTTCTTTATATACAAAATAATTTGTATATTAATAAAAGGAAACAAAATTTGGGATGTTAATTATTTCGTTCTCAGCTGTCTACAGAATAATGTTTCTTAATTCGTATTTTATTACTTTTCATAATTTTTAAAAGTCAATTAACGAGATTTCAGTTAATGCGGACAATATTTGGAAACACGTTACCCGCTCTAATCGGGGAGTTTATATATATATATATATATATATATATATATATATATATATATTATATATATATATATATATATATATATATATATATAATATATATATTTATATATATATATTATTATATATATATATTATTATTATTATTATTATTATTATTATTATTATTATTATTATTATTATTATTATTATTATTATTATTATTATTATTATTATTATTATTATTATTATTATTATTATTATTATTTCTTTTATCTTAGGCTCAACCGATTTCGACTGATCTTGTGGCTAAGCTGTTGGGCAATCGTGTGGCAGTGTCTCCAATTGTAACAGTGGAACCACGTAGACGAAAGTTCCATAAACCCATAACGCTTACCATCCCCGTACCACAGGTAATACCATTATGGAAGTGATTTATTTAGTTTGTTTACTCGTAAAATTTCAGAATATTTTCTTTTAATTAATATGTCGATTACTTTTAAAAAGTTAAGTCTCCATTAGTAATTTAAGATTATAATTATGGTTTTTAAGTTTCTTTAGATTTTTCATTTATCTTTTTATTAAAAGTAGGGTAGAAAAAAAATGAAATAGTAGCATAAGAGCAAACCATTTTATTTAATGTTTACTTTGTTACATTTTATTACTGTGAATGCGATAAAATGTCATTGGATGTATTTTGGATTTTAATTAATAATTTTAGTTTTTATTTGAACTTTAAAATATCTAAATCTCGTAATTCAAAACTAGAATAAAAATCAAATTTGCTTAATATTTGGATTATACGAAGATGAATTTTGATTTTACTGATTTTGCGGGTTGTAAAATTTAATATTTTTTAATTTTTTTTATTACAATTTTTACATTCATTTATGACATCCAATTTCTTTGATCAAATTTAAAGCTTACCGCAATTTGAAAATTTTTAAATTTATATAAATCCCATTCAAGTTAGTAACTTGAGATTTTTGAATTTAGGTGTAAGTACTTTAAATTTTTTTTTATCTCACTCACCTAAAACGAATACTTAAGAGTATCCGATCGTGGTGGATAGTTTTTAAGTAATCTTAAAATACAAATGTTTGATTGGTTGGGCAACAGAATTATGAAGATGCAGCAGAAATGCCATTAACAGAATTTTCTTTTATATTTTTATAGAGAATTCAGGAAAGTTTTGTAGAGTGTGAAATTCTAGGATTGGGGAATAATATGCTATATAAAAAAGGAATTGCTATGGCCCTAAAACCTAGAGGAGAAATGAATTTATGATTGTAACAAATAATAATGAGAACAATCTTTTAGATTAATTTAAAACTATGTCACGCATGAAAAACATGAAGAAAGAAAATTAATATGTAATAAAATATAGAATGAAAATTAGGAAGGAAAAGGTGTGATAGTAGTAGTTTCAATTTTGCATGTTTGAAGGAGTTGTAAAGGTATATAGTCTTCATGTCTTAACTCGATATATTTGTAAAAAAAAAAAATTTTTTTTTTTTTTTGAAAATGATAATTAATTAACAGTATGTTTGAAAAGTTGCCAAGCCTATGAAGGAAATGTTTGGTGATGAGTGTAGTAGAGAGTGTATTGCCAGTGTAGTAGCACTCGAATAATAGGGAGGTTAAACTATTTTAAAAGTGTATATGTATAGGTTATCTGTTTACTGAATATATTTTTTCAAAATTTTTAGTTAATCGTAAGAATTTGCTAAAGGATTACGGTATATATTATTATTAGATGTGAACTTTCAACAATGAATACGGAGGCGAGTTAAAAATTGTTGGGTATAGTAAAGGAATAGTTGGAGATGTTCTCTTTTTAAGTTTTGCAGAGCTATTATCTATTAAAGAGGGATTTAAATTGTCATTTTAGGCCCGTAGAAGTGAAGTGGTAGGTAAGCATATATTAAATCTGTTTAACAGAAATAGAGTAAAAATCTATTGAAAACTGGAGAGTCAAGAAGGAAATTGCACTTAGCGTAACTCCAAAACGAGTATAGTCATCCGTTGTGTTAATGACTATTTATTATTGGTTAAAAGTATCTTATGTATTTATCATTAATTTATTTTGTCAATTATAAGAATTCAGAAATTTGATAATGAAAGCAAATATGCAAAATTAACTATTATTATTACGCAGGCTGCCAGTAAAGGAATGATTAACCAGTATTCTGGAGAAGCTCCAACCTTACGATTATTGTGTTCAATTACAGGTAAAAGATAATGTTTCTGTTCCTAATATAAGTAGCCTTAATTAATTAATATTAATAAAAATTAAAAGGCTTTCTGTGCTTTTAATGTCAATTGTATTATTATTATTATTATTATTATTATTATTATTATTATTATTATTATTAATATTTTTATTATTATTATTATTAGATTTAGAAGTCATTGATTCTAGTATTGAAAGATTTTGGGGACATC
>SEYY01024416.1:130000-142500 GCA_009176605.1 Armadillidium nasatum | reverse complement strand
CACTTTATTGAGGTAAAAATTATTTTTTTTTTAAATTGTGACATTAATTGAACGTTTCTTATTTAAAGGTTCTAAAACAACATAGGTTATCTGTATAATTGATTTTTGATAAGTTTTAGTTTTATTTGGGAAATTTAGCACTATGTTGTTTTAAAGGGTAAATTATTCAAAATTTAGTCCAATATAAAATTAAGGAAAACTCTAAATTTTTTAAGACAATGTTGGCAAGGCTATTTTGTAATTATAAAATAATTATTATTAATTAATACAAATTATAAAATAAATCAAACTTTAAAATTATGGTCATGTCGCTTGCGACCATCTAGGCTTGATACTTTATTTTATTTTATTTTTTATGTATCATAGTATATTCCTCTGCCCGTTATTGGCGGAAAACTGTAAAAAAAAATAAATAAATAAATAAATAAAATAAAAAAAATTAAAAAAAAAAAAAAATATTCCTCAAATGTCAACCAGTTTCCTGTATCTACCTCCATTTTGGATTTGAGTTTGGTTTCATCCTTCATGGTAAAAAACAATTAGTTATTAATTGAAATTTAAATAGTTATTAATAGTTATTAACATGCGTTGTAATATATAATATTTGATCTGTTGATTTTTTTGTTTTTTTTCCCCCCCAAAATTAGAAATATTGATTTTTCATAGCTTAACCGAACTAAAACGAACTTTATTAAAAGACCAACATAGAGGATTTGGAAATTTGTCATCGTTGTACTAGTTTAGCAATATTGGGCATCTTTTGAAAGAAATGTGAAAAAAAATAATGTTTCAAGCATTTTATTAATTTTTTCACTTACATATAGTTTGTAAATATTATGAAAATGGGATTTTAAAATTTATGAATTTCGTGTGTTATATATATATATATATATATATATATATATATATATATATATATATATATATATATATATATATATATATATATATATATATATATATATATATATATATATATATATATATATATATATATATATATATATATATATATATATATATATATATATATATATATATATATATATATATATATTATTATTATTAAAGGTTGCAAAATCTCGCGATGTGGAAGTTCTGGAGGGAAAATCTCAATATTTGGAATTCGCGGGCAATTTAATTCCCGTAACAAAATCAGGGGACCAACTCGCCTTCAATTTTTATGCTTTCCGCGAAAACCGTTTACCATTCACCGTTCGTGTTAAAGATCAAAATGCAGAATCTTGTGGGAGGGTCGCTTTTATGCGTCAGCCCAAGGTTAGTAGGTTTTTTATTCAATTATTATTAATCATTATTATTAGTATTGAAATTTATCTGTCGTAATGATTATTTTATTTTATTTTTTTTATTTCTTCTTTTTAAGTTATTATTATTTAAGTTAAGAAGTCTTTCTTTCTTTCTTTCTTTCTTTTTTTTTTCTTTTTTTTTTCTTTTTTTTCTTTTTATTTTTTTATTTTTTTTTAAATTCTGATACTAAATTCTGTTATGCAGTTATTAAGTTGGCGTCGACTGTCATTCTTCACTGGTTTATTTCAACCCCTTATAAAATCTGAATCATTACAGGTCGGAAGGGGTGAGGCCCCTCAAAGCCCGATTTGCACTCTCAATTTGTCCCTACCGGACAACATTCAACCGGAACCTGCTCCCTCTGAACCCGATCTCCTGGCCCTTGAAAAGAAGTATGCCTTCCTATCCATTAGTGAGTAGCCTCCAGTCATCATTGTTTTTAATCACAACAGTTTTGTAATTTTTTTTTTTTTAATTCGTTTCAAAATTTTATTTTATTTAAAAAAGAGGGGGGGGGAAGAGAGAGAGAGAAGAAAGAAAAAAAAATAGAGAATTGTTTAGAGAGATGCTCATGGACTGTTTATCTTAATTTACCCCTAGGTTTACTTATGCCATTTTGAATGATTGAAGAAACCGCCTTTTGCTTATAATATCAATAAAATAATTATGTAAATTGGCTTTTTTTAAATTCTCTAAAAAATTTTTTTAATTATTATTATTATTATTATTATTATTATTATTATTATTATTATTATTATTATTATTATTATTATTATTATTATTATTTACATCTTGCGACCTCGTAGAATGAAAAAGGGAGACTTGCATTATTAATTATGCCTTTCATACTAAACGTTCCTCCGACTAAACTTCTACCTATATTGCTTAAAATTTGGGGGGTTCTATGCCTTTTCCGACTTTAAAAAAATGTATAGATAGTTGAGGGATTTCTTGACCTCCATGTCTTTTGTTAAATTATGTAAGTATATTAGTACTTGTTAAATTTTTTTTTTTTTTTTTTTTTTTTTTTTTTTTTTTTTTTTTTTTTAAATTTGAAAATACGAAGTATTTATTGCTAACATTTATTCAGATTGAAATTAATACTTGCTGGAATTCTTTTTATTTGAGGATAAAGAGTAATTTCAGGTTTTGATATTGTTACCAGTTTTATTAATAAATTTTCTGGAACCTTTTTAATCATTTTTCATTTTTCAGTAACATTGTTCAAATATGAAAAGCATTAACACTTTAAAAATATATATATTTATTTTTTTTAGTTTTAATCAAACTTCTAACTTATTCATTTTTTTTAATAAAACAATGAATTTTATTTATTCATAAATTTATATTAATAATTTTGAGTTTTGAGGTTATGATAATTTTATTATTTTAATTATTTTGACACTAATTCCCAACGCTTGTTGTCCTTTATTAAATAATTTATTTATTTGTTAGCTTCTTATTGTGCAAATATATTAATAATTATTCATAATTAAAAACAAAAAAAAATTCCTTAAAAACTTTTTGACTAGAAGGTTCTCTTTTCATCACTCAAAGTAAAATTATTTTTGTTTTTAAACAATTCGGTTTTAATAATTTCAAGATGGCATTATTATTATTATTATTATTATTATTATTATTATTATTATTATTATTATATAGTAAATATTTTGAATTAATTTCGGAGACTTTACCACAATTGCAAATTTCGCAAAGTTGGTAAATTAGGCAGGAATTTATTGGTGTTAAAATATGTAAACAGATTGTAGTTTTTGCATTTCCTCCTAGTGAAAATGAAGAAGAGAAAATAAAATTGAGATGTTCAAAAGACAGGATTTTATAGAGTATGAGAAGCTGACAAGAGCATATTGGGGACTACTTATGATGATAAAATTAACTTAAAAAATATAAAATATGATTAGGATCACGAAATCATAGTTATAAAAAAGTTTTAGTGGTAGAGATGTTTATAAAAAACAAGGTTTTGTGGAAAAAGCTGGGTGAATACTGAAGGGAAAAGTAGTTATTATTATTTTTATTATTATTATTATTATTATTATTAATAGTAGTTGTAGTATTAGTATTGAAAAACTTTAATAGCCAACCCAGCCTTTAGAATTACTATTAATTAGTACTGAAACCTTTGCAGGTAAAGCAGAAACCATTCATAAAGCTGATCTCCGTTTATCTGACATATCGAACATGTTAGCGAGCGATTGGGTTGCTTTAGCAAAAGAATTAGAAATCAGTGATTCAGATATTAATATTATTAAGACGCAATATCCTGATAACACACCCCAACAAGCCATAGTTATGCTCAGACTCTGGATGCAGACATCCGGAAACAAGGTGAAACCAAAGTTATTTCTATAATTATTACATTCTTAAATAGTATATTGAAATTTATTATGGATTCCCTTTTTTTTTGTTTCATTTTAATTTAAGTAAACGTTATATAAGTTATTGTATTCTTAATGCTCGCTTCTCATTCTATAAATACAGGCAACTGGAAACACTTTACAAAAAGCCCTTCGAGCAATACACCGGGACGACATTGTAAATGAATGCATTTGTAATATGGAAGTTGTCACAGATGTTTCAGAAAAAGCAACTGCCGAAGAAGTACTTGTTGAGAAGAAACCACAAAGTAACTTGGTTGAGGAAATCACTCCAGCTTACGACGAAAAAGATATTATGAAGGTATGTGTTCTCCACGGTATGTCTGATTGTAGGATTGGTAATGCTGGTTACGTGTTTTAAATTTATGGAATGTGAATGTGAAATTCTTTCAGAGATGAAGCAAATTTTCTGTGTTGGAAGTTTCTTGAAAAGGATCCCGTAGAAGACCTGACTCTAGAAGTCTTGATTTATTCACATTTATTTTAAAATTTTAAATAAATTGTATTATTACTTGGATTTACTTAATGTAACCTCGTAAAGAATACTTTTCTCTGCTGCTGGAGAAGGGTCCATGTTTAGTTTTTGTCTTCTTAAATATTACGAAACTTCTTTTTTTTTTTTTCCAACTCTTGAGTTTAGAATAAAAATCTCTTTTTATCATATGCCAAACATCCTTCTTCCACTAAGTTTATCTACCAATTATTATTTTAATATTAAAATATTTAGAATGTGAAATAAATTTACAGGGTCTAACTAGGAAGGAAAGTATTACTATGTGAGAACAGGAAATTTCAAATAAATTAAAAAAAAGAAACCCTTCTTTCCTTACAACCCCACACACACCCGCGCCACAAACGAGAGCGCGCTCCTCCCTCCCCCCCCCAAACACGCACACATCTATTAATATCAAAACATCTAAAGTGTTTGTTTACACTTTCGAGTAAATTATAAATTATTATTATTATTATTATTATTATTATTATTATTATTATTATTATTATTATTATATATATATTATCTATCTATATATATATATATATATATATATATATATATATATATATATATATATATATATATATATATATATATATATATATATATATATATATATATATATATATATATATATATATCTCACAGGATGCCGAAAGTGTTGAAGAAGAGGAAATTGCACATAAAACTATGACAGGTATATATCAATTTATTTCAAAATAAAACCTGAAATTTTATTTATTATTATTATTATTATTAATTATTTTATTATATTATTAATTTATATTATTATTTTTATCATATTTAAATAATAATAATAATAATAATGATAATAATAATTATTATTTTCTTCATTCTCTTACATTCTTAAATAAGCTAGATTTTTTTTTTTTTATAGATATTGCTTATAAACAATACTTCTTATATTTTTTATATATATATATAATATATATATATATAGCCAATATTTTTTTTTCTCTAAAACAACTTATTTACCATAGCAGAATAGCTTTTTGTATATATATATATATATATATATATATATATATATATATATATATATATATATATATATATATATATATATATATATATATATATATATATATATATATATTTTAGTCAAATTAATGAACAGAAATCTAGAAACCAAATGCTTCCATCTACACTTTAGTTCTCTACTCATAAAATTTCTAAACTAAAATCTCCCATATATATATATATATATATATATATATATATATATATATATATATATATATATATATATATATATATATATATATATATATATATATATATATATATATATATATATATATATATATAATTTAGTGTATTTTTAGATTTAGGATAGTAAACTAAGCATAACTCTTAATTTTGTATTACTAATACAATGTTCATATTTAACCCTGTGATTATTGTTTTTATTGTAATATAGATTTATTAAATTTAGTTTATAAACAAAAGAAAATTATTAGGTTGGGGATTTTATTTTTAGGTCTAATATTAAAAAAATTTGAACATTTACACCATATTACACTTTCACGTACTTGTATATTTTACACTATACATATTCATCCTAAAACCTCCTCCTCATTTACACCAAATTTGGTTGTATTTTGTTTTTTCCTTTTTTTAAAAAAAAAAAAATTTCTGCTTCCTCATGCCGCATTTTAGAACGTCAGAAGGAGAAAGATGAAACTTACGAAGCGGAGGAGCGAAAATATGCCGCTGAAGAAAAGATTGTGAAGGAAATCGAAGACAATCTTCTGCGTAAGGAAAAGTATCCTGTTAAAGAAGAAGAAATTTTACCCAAAGATGAGAAACATTCCCCCAAAACCGAAGAAAAGTATCTAAAAGATGAAAAGAAATTACCCAAAGAAGAAAAGAAGCCGGCAAAAGATGACAAAAAACCTTCAAAAGATGATAAAAAGGGTCCAACTGATGATATCAATTACATTAAAGAAGAAATCATATCGAAAAAGGAGAAAATAATAAGCGAAATTAAATCTGAAGAAACAATTAAAAAGAAAGGGAATGAAATAGAAATTGAGAAGAAAGAAGAAAGCATGAAAGAAACCAAAGAAGAAAGGATAGAAGAAAAAAGAGAAAAATCTCAAGAGAAAAAGACGTTCGAGAAGAAAGAAGAGGAAAAAGAAGTTCTCGAAGAAAAGAAAGTTGAAGAACGCCAACTTTATACCACAGTATCAAAAGAAGAACAACCAAAACAACCTACCACAACTGTAACTACCACTCAACACACAACATCGGAGGACGGAACTGTTACAGAGCATGTAAGGGTTGAAACACGTACTTCAACTGCAGCAGAAATTCCCAAACCAGGGAAAGAGGAACTTCTTCAGAAACTAGGGGAAGAACTCGGAAAATTGGACGAAAAGTTGGAGGAGAAATTCAAAGAGAAAAACAAACAAAAACTCGCAGGTAAACATATTGTGCAAATATTTGAAACATCAGAAAGGAGGAAAAAAAATGAGCACTAAATTATTTCACAATAATTGAGAAAGACTAGATGTATATTTAGAAAGTTTAGTTTTCTTCCTGTTCTTAAAAGAAAATTTTCATATTATGAAATATAGTTTTTTTTTTTTAGTTGTAAATTGTAACAACAATATTTTCCTTCTTTCTTAATTATTTGAAAAACTAGTAAATTAGTAAATATTTTAACTAAATTTGAACATAAAATTTTCCTTTAAACATGCTTTACTCATGTCATAATATTTATTATAAGCTCACTCACTTAAGGTGTTTTATTTAATAATTTTCTTGTCTTTGAAATATTCACTATATGAAAATTTTCTGTCAGTAATAATAATAATAATAATAATAATAATAATAATAATAATAATAATAATAATAATAATAATAATAATAATAAAGGGGTTAAGGGAGAGAAGTAAGAAATTAAAAGTAGATTTAGAATAAATCAATAGAAATGATTTAGAGTAAAAATTTGGGAAGGAAAGCTGAGATTAAGGGGAATAGAAATAAATTTTAAGACCAGTTAATTTTTAACTGAATAGAGATAAACTTTGAAAGAGTAAGACCATAGATGGAAAGAAGGAAAATAATTTAAAGGTATTAAGAACAGAGTTGCTTATATCGGAGGGTTGAATATGTGAGAGATTACTTTTGAAATTTTGAAAGTTAGATAATTGTATTTCTGTGAAAAAGAAGGTGGGGATAAGATTAATACGTCAATGGAAGGAATTTGGAGAAATTTTTTTGGGGGAATAAGGATAATAATAAGACCGTAAAACGAATTTGAGGGATTAATGAAAGAGATTGTGATTATGAGGGTTCGAATATGAAACAAATTACTATTGAGATGATGAAAAGGAGAAAGGGGTTACGTTACCAATGAAAATAATGAGAATAAGAATTTCAGAAATAGAAGCTGTGTATTTAAGTCTTAGTGAAAAAAAGAACAAAAATGGACAAACTAGAAAATGAAGAGATTGGGAGAGAAACTTTTATCTTTATTTTTATTGTTGTTGTTGATTATTATTATTATTATTATTATTATTATTATTATTATTATTATTATTATTATTATTATTATTATTATTATTGTTGTTGTGTTTAAGAATGAAAGAAATTTGATTTGGATTATGGTAGGAAAGCATACGTGATAGCGTCATGAGCTCGTGTTATGAAAGTTATGGGTTCGATCCTAGAAGAAAACTCTGTAAGAAATTTCCTTCCTCGATAAAGGGAAAAAGTTCATGGTGAATAAACTAAACTAAAAAAAAATAATGTTATACAACTCTAAGTGGTTGTTGTTAAATAAATAAACAAAATTAAAATAATAATAATAATAATATTATTAGTTTATTATTATTATTATTATTATTATTATTATTATTATTATTATTATTATTATTATTATTAGCATAAGTAGTACTGGCTCGTGTAAATAATTATTAGAAAAAAAAGTTTATTGTAGAGTAGTTGGAAAATTTTCTTATTTAGCCTTAAAATTAGGAATTTTTTGTGTGAAAACCGCTAATTATAATATATATATATATATATATATATATATATATATATATATATATATATATATATATATATATATATATATATATATATATATATATATATATATATATATATATATAATATATATATATATGATCCACTCATTTTTCACATTTAATATATTTCAGCATATATTTTATTATAAAATTATATAAATATATAATTAGTGGTTAAGTAGTGAAAATTTTTTGAGATATATAGAATAGATATTGAAATGGAAAGGTGTGTAATTATAGTGTGTAATGATACCTTTCCATTTCTGTTGTTTTTCTTAATGATGTTTGATTAGCAAAACTAATTCTTGTTGTAGGATTAATTATAATAGATGTCCTGTTCATAATTTATAAGTATTATGATGATTAATGATTTTGTATTGTGCATGAAGCACCATCCAACAGTTATTTATCCCTTACATCAATAAACAATTCCTTAAACTTTTTACACCCACGTCATTAACATTTAAACATTCCATTTCATAAAATTTATACCAAATTTAAAATTACTAACTGCAAGAAAGCATTTGGATTTTAAAAATACTTTTTTTAAATGATGGGTTTAAAGTAATATAACTTTATATTTAATTGGCTTTACCCATACTTTTTTGTTCAGAATTTATATTTTGGGCGTGTTATTCCTAGATTTAATATTTTTAAACTTAATTACACGGTGTTAATCATTAATCAACGTTGACCCTTTAGTTTCCATCGAAGAGGAGCAGGAGGTGAGTGAAATGCCTATTGTTCCCCAACCAAGATCCTCCACCATCCATCCAACATCCCAAATTATTGTTGAATCAGTGAGGGAGCCAGAAAATGAGGAAATTGAAGATGATGTGGTTCAATCAGTTTACGATGCTCATGTTCCTCAAGAAATTGAAATTAGGCCAGAAGATCATTTTGCTCTAAAGGATGAGAGGGAAGTTTCAGATTCTAAAGAAAGTTCAGATTCTGAAATAGAAAACGAAGAGTCATTAAAAATTTTAGTTGATAATAAACTAGAGTATTCTGAAGATTCAGAAGCAATTGTTGAAGAAACAATTCATGCTGCAGTTGAATCAGAAATTCTGAAAAAATCAGAAGAAATTACTTATGAAGAGCTTCCTAGAGATGATGAAAAATCAGAACATATTGAAGAAACAATTCATACTCCAGTTGAATCAGAAAGTCTGAAAAAATCAGAAGATATTACTTATGAAGAGCTTTCTAAGGCTCTTAAAGATGATGAAAAATCAGAACATATTGAAGAAACAGTTCATGCACCAGTTGAATCGGAAATTGCGAAAGAATCGGAAGAAATTACTTATGAAGAGCTTCCTAGAGATGATGAAAAATCAGAATATATTGAAGAAACAGTTCATACTCCAGTTGAATCAGAAATTCTGAAAGAATCGGAAGAAATTACTTATGAAGAGCTTCCTAGAGATATTGAAAAATCAGAACATATTGAAGAAACAGTTCATACTCCAGTTAAATCAGAAATTCTGAAAGAATCGGAAGAAATTACTTATGAAGAGCTTCGTAGAGATGATGAAAAATCAGAACATATTGAAGAAACAGTTCATACTCCAGTTAAATCAGAAATTCTGAAAGAATCGGAAGAAATTACTTATGAAGAGCTTCGTAGAGATGATGAAAAATCAGAACATATTGAAGAAACAGTTCATACTCCAGTTGAATCAGAAATTCTGAAAGAATCAGAAGAAATTACTTATGAAGAGCTTCCTAGAGATGATGAAAAATCAGAACATATTGAAGAAACAGTTCATACTCCAGTTGAATCAGAAAGTCTAAAAGAATCAGAAGAAATTACTTATGAAGAGCTTTCTAAGGCTCTTAAAGATGATGAAAAATCAGAACATATTGAAGAAACAGTTCATGCTCCAGTTGAATCAGAAATTCTGAAAGAATCAAAAGAATATATATCTGAGAATTTGCTAGAGACTTCTTATGATAGAGTGCCAGAAGATCAAGGACTTTTCACAGAAACAGTTTATACTCCAGTTGAATCAGAAACAGTAAGAGAATCGGAAGAAATTACTTTCGAAGATGACAAAAAATTAGAACACCTTGAAGATGATGTTAGTGAAACCCATTTGGAATCCCTAATAATTACTGAGGAAGATCATTTGTTAGAAGATAGAACGTTTCCGTTAGAAAAACCTTCAGAATTCCCTGATGTTAGAGATCCAGATTCAAAATCTCCGGAATTATTATTATCAGAAAAAGAAGACTCTGATTCCTCAAAAGAAGATATATCTGTTAGCAAAACTCATATGGAACCACTAATTATTGCTGAGGAAGATCAGTTGGTAGAAGACAGAATAACACATCAAACAGAGAAGCCCCTTTCAGATGTCTCTGATGTTAGAATTGTAGTAACGGAATCTCCGGAAATAAAATTATCTGAAAATGAAGATTCAACTTCTTCAAAAGAAGATATAACATCAGAAGATTTGGTTGAGGTTTCGTATGATGAAGTGAAAGAAGAACATGAACAGTTGTATCAAACCAAAGAAGAGCAAGACACACCTTCAGAAGTGTTAGAGGTTAGGATTCGAGAAACAGAATACAGTGAAGAGGAAAAACAACTTCAAGAAATTGAAAGTCAAGATAATGAAGACGAATTTCAAGATCAAGAGTATCATAAAGAAACCGAAGTTCAAGTACATGAGCACGATAAAGATAAAAAATATCAAGAAATTGAGAGTCAAGATGAGGAAGACGAATTTCAAGACAAAGAGTTTCATAAAGAAATCCAAATTGAAGATCAAGAATATGATAAAGAAACTGATATTCAAGAACTTCCATACGATAAATCCAAGGAAATTCAAGAGGAAGAATACTATCAAGAAGAAGAAAATGAAGACCTAGAATATGATAAAGAAGAAAGGTCTGAAAATGAAGATTACTATCAAGCGGAAAAAATAAATGAGAAAGATGTCAAAATTCCCGAGGAAGAATTCAGTGAAGATGTAGATATTGAAGATCAGAAGTACTTTCAGAAATTAGAAATTAAGGATCAAGAATATTATGAAGATGAAAAAATACACGATCAGATTTATGACGAAGAAAAAAATATTAAAGAAAAAGAGTTCGATCAAGATGCAGAAATTGAAGATAAACATTTCGACAAGGAAATTGAATTTGGAAAAATAAAAGCCAAAGAAATTGAAGAGCAAGAATTTGATCAAGAGGGTACGATTTCTTATGAGAAGGACGATAAAAAATCTGAAACTTTAGATCAGGAGTACGATAAAGAGCCATTTATACAAGAAAAACACGATGTTAAAGTTGAAACGCAAAGAGACCAATCTCAAGAGCTCTTTATTCAAGAACCTATTGATACCATTAGTCACGAAGGATCTCATGAAACTCCTATGGAGTTCGAAATCATAAGCAGAGAAGCTATTGAATCTGAAGAGTATGCTGCTAAGGATATTCTTCAGGTTGAAGGTGGTGAAGAAGAGAGCAAAAAATCTTATCAAGATGTCAAAATTGAACTTATTTCTGGTTTAGAGCATGAACGTTTGCCTGAGGCTGGATCTGAATCAGATGTTGAAGATTTGTCAGATCAAGAACATGATGTTCATTATGGTGATTATGAAGAAGAGGAAGATCAGTTAGTAGCAGAAGACAAATATGATCATGATTATAAAGAAGAACAGTTGTTAGTCAGTAATCAATTTGTTGAACAGGATTTGGTACAAGATCCTGGAATCAGAGAAAGACTTTCAACCCCCGACATAGACGTATCTCAAAATGTAGAAAAGGAAATTACAAAAGAAAAAGAAAGTGAAGAGAAACTTGATCATTCCCCACTAGAAGAGATTGAAGTAATTCATAGTAGACTTGACTATAGTTCCGACGATGAACCTCCTACTTCGATGGAACCATTAGGTGATAATGAATTTGCTTTCGAAAATAAATATTTCCAAGAATATGAAGCCCAAATAGATAGCGGTGAAACAGTTCCTAAATCTGAATTTTTAATAGAATCTGAAACATCAGCCAACAGAGAGTTGTTAGAGCACGATCTTCTCGTAGAATCTGATCATGAGGATGCAGCAGATAATTTGGAAGCATTTAGCTGTTCTGAGATTCATGAAGATGTGGAAAAGGAAACAAAATCCCAAGGTACCTTTGAGCCAAATAACCGTTGGTAACGCCAATGCTGTCGGATGCCAAATGTCGCCATGTGGATGAATTGTAGTTCTTTTCGTTTCGGAAGGCTTTATT
>SEYY01024416.1:47500-122500 GCA_009176605.1 Armadillidium nasatum | reverse complement strand
AAGAAGTCTATTAAGCAAGAAGATGCACCGTCCGATGAAGATAAAGTCACTGATGAAGAAAATATTGAAAACTCTGATTTTGATGATGACATAGAAACCAAAGAGGAGAAGGAAATAACACTTGAGGATTTCTTGCTTAATTATCCACAAGGAACTTTGAGCTTAACTGAAGGATATGCTAAAGACCAGAGCCCTCTCCAATCTGAAGGGGAACATGAAGACATAGACATTCGAGAAACGCCATTTAAAAAATGTAAGAGTAACGAGTGTTGCTGCAGAAGCCTTGGGCACGGAAGACATTATTCAACATTTAACTGATGAGGAAAATATGATCGATGTTGTAAATGATCCAACAGAAAGTGAAAAGGAGGAAGACATAGGTTCTTCTTTACCAGATCATTATCTTCAAGAAGACGATTCTTTATTCTAAACATGAAGCTGTTACATCTGTTTCTTTATCTCAAAATGAATTCGGCATCAAAAAAAGCATCCCCTACAATGGACAGAGTTTGCAGGTCCACCAAGAAGAAGCTGAGGAAAAAACTGATGTCGAAGATTTGGAATCAGAAATTAGTACTTGTAAAAAAAGGACTAAAAAGAAGAAAGCCGAAAGCTAAGAAGTCCAAATCACCCTTATGTCCTCCACCCGCTTTAATACCCGAATTTGGTGGAGGAGAGTTGACTGATACGGAAATTTTACTCAACAGTAGTGATTCCTCTAGCGATGGTTATGTTGAAGGTTTTGATGAGAGATATTTGGCAACTGTCATGGCGTTAAAAGGATTAACTGATACTGAAGATATAAATGTTTCTGATGGGGATGAAGGAGACCTATTAGCAAGCCCTGTACCAAAAAAAGAACCGCAGAGTATCCCTGAGTCCATTCCCTGAAAAAATTATTATTAGTGAAAGAAGAGAAACAGAGAACTTAGAGGATATTCAGGAGGGCACAGATGAAGAAGATTTTCATATGGAAGAGAATGAAGACAAGAAACCAATATCATACTCGAAATTTAATCCTCCTATTTCGACTCAGGCTATTACCCACCACTCTGATTCAAGCGAAGGTGAAGATGCTTTAACAGATATAGATGATATAAATATTGAGGATAAAGATGACGAAGATATTTTTAACGATTACGTTCAAAGATTGCCGGATGAAGATTCAAATATTTTATTAGAAATGGAATGTGAATCTTCTGCAAATGTAAAGGGTGTGGTAAATAAAATAGAAATGAAATCTGATAAAAAATTTTTACTATCTGTAAGAGAAGAAGATAATGAAGCATTAACAGATATAGAAGAATGGGATGAAAGTGGAGGCATTAACCCAGTAAGAAAGGAACTTAAAGGAAAGAAAATTGACAAATTAAACGAAACGGATTCAGAAAATATTGAAGACTCTGAAGAGGAAAAATTTTCTCGAAGGAGATCAAGAAAGATTCTTGGGCGATCAAAAACTCTTCCCATTGTTCCCCAGTTCTCGGAATTTAAATTCGTGGAAACTGAAAGTGGGCCTTTAAGTATTGTCATAACCCCAGATGCGGCTAATGATCCTTCAAGAAAAATTTGTGACAGTGTTAAAGGAATCGTATTTTTAGAAGACGACAATGAAGCAACAACCGATGTCGAAGATATTGGAACTCCTGTAAGGGAAAAAAAATCAAAAACAGAATCTTCAAATTTTGATCAAAATCAGGAACAAGTAACTGACACTGAAGATTTTGAAGGCCAAGACATTATTGATAACCGTCCGGCAACGCCTTTGCCTCCGGACAACCTAGAAATCCCTAGTCCAAAGAGAGAAAAAATTTACATCGTTGAAGACGAATTTGGCGTTCCCCATGTAAAGATTGAAAAGTTGGATACACCTTCTGATATATCTGAAGAAGTCGATCAAGTCGACACCGATACAGATAATGTAGATATTCCTGAAAATGAAATTCCTCTAGTAGTTGATACACAAAGAGATGATGATGATGAACTTGATATGTTCACTCTTCCAGAGAACTGGTATATCAGAGGTTTCTAGTAAGTTTAAGACCAAAAAATGTCATGAGTTAAAAGTAAAAGATGCCCCTTTAACAGACGAAGAAGAAATAAAGTGTGCAAAGAAAGGGAAACGCAAACCCAGGTCGAAAAGGCGTTTCTTGGAAGCAAAAGTTGAAGAAGGAGGAAACACTGACGTCGAAATGTTGAGCGGAAATGAGGAAAAGATCCCGAATGATCCTTTAACCACCGAACCAAAGCGGGAAGTTCGATCCGAAACGGATTGCGAACAGTTTGATAGTTCGGGTGAATATGAAACATACCCCAAAGAATCGGAATTTTCGGCTAAATTTACTCTAATGTCAGGAGGAGTTAAACAAGTTGTTCTCCACACTGAACAGAGTGATGGAAGTTTTAAGACTGAAATTATAGAAGAAAAGGACTCGGAAACTAAAATTGTGTCTGAAGATCCCAAATCTGCTACTGATACTGAAAATGTGGAAATTTCTGAAGCAGAAGAGGTTTATGAAGGATACGTTCCAAAAGACAGTCCTTCGAGTAGTCTACCCGCTAATGAAGAATCCAGTATTTCAGTTTCACTAAAAGCCTTTTCTTCACATACAAGAAGAACCGTAGAAGCCGAGGAAGATATAAAAGAAAACCTCCTCTTCCCTGAAGCAGGCCACACCGATGTTGAATCCCTGGATGAAGGGGAAGGTAACAACAGGTGTGAAGCTAACCTATCGTTTTTTTGCCTTCGCTTTTTGATCACTAATTTGTGTGAATATTTTAGATCCTTTTGTCCCAATAGCAAATAAAAAAATACTAGTAAAGTGATCCAACAATAATAAACTTTTTTAACCTTTGATAAAAAAAGCGGAATTTTAAGTAATTTTCTCTGACTAATTTTAAAAATTAATCATTTTGTATGTAAATAATACTCGCCTAACTTAGACCATCGCTCAATCAGTCGAAAGTAGTTAGATGCTTCCCTATATATATATATATATATATATATATATTATATATATATTATATATATAATATATATATATATATATATATATATATATATATATATATATATATATATATATATATATATATATATATATATATTTTTATTAATATTGCATGATTTGTTAGATTATTAGAATATTTAAACTGTTACTTTAATAATAATAATAATAATAATAATAATAATAATAATAATAATAAGCTTAAGTTGATGGGTTTGATTGTATAACTATTTTGCATTATTTCATTATTAATAGAGCATTTCTATCATGGGTAAGGGGGGTGGGGAGGAGTGGAGGTATCAAGAACTGCTTGTTTGATGTAACTTCATATACTAATATTTTTAAAAAAATTATTTTTATTATTGTTGCATTTATATTTTGTGAATAAAAACAAAGGATTTAACATCTTTGAGAAAGCAAGTACGATTGTATAGAGTGTATATATATATATATATATATATATATATATATATATATATATATATATATATATATATATATATATATATATATATATATATATATATATATATATATATATATATATTTTTTTATTTTACCTCTGGTGGGCATAAGCCAGAGACCTACCAAATTTCCACCAGAGAAAGGAGCAAATCGGATTCTGGTTAGACTAAAGGCGTTTGAAGGTGTGTAAGTCATAGGAAGTTGGGAAAATAGTCTGTGTTCCAGACTTTACCAGTAGAGTACATGTAAGATTGAACATAGCGGTTAAGTCTGAGGTCAGAGAGTTGGACAGAGAAATGATGAGACTGTGTAGAAAGACGTGTCGCACAAGCTCTTATCAAAGGAGGAGGTATGCGACGAGAGAGGTCGGAAGAACATTGTCCGTTGTTATAGCGATAGTATAGAGAAAGTGACGCAACAATTCGACTGGCAGAAAGAGATTGGAGAAAATTTGTGAGAGTAGGAGAGTTAATTAGACGAAAAGCCCTAGACTCCACCTTTTCAAGGAAAGCTGTATGAGTGGAACCACCCCAGATGTGTCAGGTGTACTCCATACAGGGGGGAACAACATCCCTATAAAGAGCAAGCAACTGGGATGGTGTGAAGAAGTTCTGAAGACGCCTCAGAACATCCAACCTCTTAGAAGCTTGTTTAAAAAGAGAAGTATTGTTATCTTTCCAAGAAAGATCACGAGAAAAAGAAACAACAAGAATATTAAGAAGAGATGAAGGTTTGAGTTGTGTATTTTCGAAGTAGAAATCATAGTTGTGTGGAAGATTACGTCGATTAGAGAGATGGAGGAATTGAGTTTTTGAGGCATTGAAAACGACCATGTTTTCTCCTTCCTTAATTTGAAATGTGAGATAGATCAGAATTGATTGCTTCAAGGCCAACCTCCTTGCGTCTAATAACTGTTGTTGGGAGGGGCGCCTTTCGAAATGAAAAGAGTAATGAAGGGTGAAGTCATCGGCATAGGAGTGGATAGGAGATAAAGTAATAGAGAGAAGTCATTAATGAAAAGCAGAAAAAGTGTTGGGGATAGGACAGATCCTTGAGGAACACCACTATTAATAGATTTATGAGATGAACGGTAGCCGTCTACAACAACAGCTGCTATAGAACGATCAGAAAGGAAATTAACTGAGAAGGATAGATTCCGAAAGAGGGAAGTTTGGAAATCAAAGCTTTGTGCCAGACTCTATCGAAAGCTTTCGATATGTCAAGCGCGACAGCAAAAGATTCACCGAAGTGTCGAAGCGCGGAGGACCGAGAGTCAGAGAGAAGGGAAAGAAGATCCCCAGTAGAGCGTTTCTTACGAAAGCCATACTGACGATTAGAGATGAGATTAGAAAAATTGAGATTTTTTCAAATCTTTCTGTTAAGGATAGATTCAAAAACTTTAGAAAGAACGGAGGTTAAAGTCAAAAACTCTAGTTTTTTAGAACCAAACATTTTTATGCTATATTATATATATATATATATATATATATATATATATATATATATATATATATATATATATATATATATATATATATATATATATATATATATATATATATATATATATATATATATATATATATATATATATATATATATCCCTCTTTCTTCTTTTTATTTTAAACTGTTGACAGCTTTTTCCCCTCTGTTTCTCCCTCAAAGAGGTATTGAGTCTTATTTCTTCAAAGGGTTTTTTACTTCCAAAGGTAAAATGGTCCATTGACCAACAAAAAGGAGACTCTTTGTTGAGCTGTATTTGCCTCTTGCTTTTTATAATGCATCAATAATATTATATTAATATTAAATAAAAATAATAATTATATTTTTAAAAGGGTGAACGAAGAAAAGGTTTTTTTTATTTTATTTTTTGTATAAAAGCTTTAATAAATTTGGATTTTTATTTTCAAGTAGAATAATGTAAACTTTACGTGATGTTCAATGCCAGATATATATATATATATATATATATATATATATATATATATATATATATATATATATATATATATATATATATATATATATATATATATATATATATATATATATATATATATATATATATATATATATATATATATATATATATATATATTCTTCTTTCTTTCTTTTATTTTCGTATATGTTTGAAACTTTTCATTTGTTTATTTTGTCTATTTTATCATCAGTGCCAGGCACTCTCTCTTATGTTAATAATGATATCACGTGCAATTGACTCAATTGAAAAATTGATTCAAAAGGGCGTGGGTGGATATATATATATATATATATATATATATATATATATATATATATATATATATATATATATATATATATATATATATATATATATATATATATATATATATATATATATATATATTATATATATATATATATATATATATATATACGATTTTTTTTTTTTTTTTTTTGGTTTCGCTTTTAGTTACAATGAATGAGTTTTTTTTATATTTTTTTTTTTTTTTTTTTTTTTTTTTTTTTTTTTGTTAGAAATTTTTTGTTTGTTTTTTTTGTTTAGGAATTGTCGATACTTTTTCGACTGAATTCATTTATAATTTATTTAGGTGTTACTTGAAATAATAATAATAGTCATAACTGGAATGAGTTGATTAGATTAGTTTTTTTTTCTTTCTTTTTTTTATATTTATTTTTTATAATTTATTTATTTATTTCATTTTATTTATCTGTTTCAGCAGATCAAATAGAATATATATATATATATATATATATATATATATATATATATATATATATATATATATATATATATATATATATATATATATATATATATATATATATATATATATATATATATATATATATTCGGACACTGTTTAAATTCCTAAACATTGAAAATATGAAGATAATATACCTGATTTTGTATTATATTTTTCATTTTTTGCATTAAATATTGCGAAACTTTAGGATACAATAATAATAATAATAATGATAATAATAATAATAATAAAAATAATAATAATAGTAGTAGTAGTAGTTTAGGGTAATGCTTAGTTTTTCTGAGGATTTGAATCGAACATTATTGATGGTTCAAAACATTATTTGTATTATTAAAACTTTTCCTCCTTCTACCTATAATCTAAAGTAGGAGTTGGGTTGGGTTGGGTTGGGCGTTTAGGGATCCATCCCATTCCTTCTCCTGCTTATATTTTAAGCAATTTAAGAGACAAAATTTTGATATATAAAGAGAATAATAAGTTTGAAAATATACTACCCTCCCCCCCCAAAAAAAAAAAAAAAATTGCGACTTTCAGACGATACGCAAGGAAAAAAAAAAATATTATCCAATTTGTTTTGTACTATAAACTAAATATTTAGCCTCATAACTCATTATTATTATTATCATTATTATTATTATTTTTATTATTTTTTTTTTTTTTTTTTTTTTTAAAATAATAATATATATATATATATATATATATATATATATATATATATATATATATATATATATATATATATATATATATATATATATATATATATATATATATATATATATGGAAAAGAAATTTAAATCCGAATTATTCTAAAAAAGTTTAACAAAAAATTGGTCTGACTCAGCAATATAATTTTTAGGACTAAGTCGGGTTAGGTAGATGATGATTTTCAATCTTTTAAAATCTTTCTATTTTATTTTTTTTGAAATTGGGTCGAAATTATTTCGAGGCTAATCATTATATATATATATATATATATATATATATATATATATATATATATATATATATATATATATATATATATATATATATATATATATATATATATATATATATATATATATATATATATATATATATAATAAAAAAAAAGAAGCAATATAAACACATTTATTCATTGAGAGTGGGATATATAATTGTTTGTGTTTTAAAAAAAGAAAAAATTTAATTTGACATTATTTTTATCCCCAGAAATTGGTGAACAAAAATCAACGCCAGACGATTCTTCTAAACCAGAAGGTAATTGATTAACTTAATTTTTATGTATTAAATATTATTATTAATAATAATTATTATTATTATTATTATTATTATTATCATTATTATTATTATTATTATTATTATTATTATTATTATCACTTATAATTATTATTATTAATTATGTTATTATCATTATTATCATATTTATTTATTCATTTTTAATTACAGTTATATGCCTCTATGTTGTCCCTTATTTTTCGTATTTTAAAAAGAGGGAACTTCTGTACTAACTATGAGAGTATTAGGAGCCTCCCATTTAGGCCTTTACTAATTAATAATAAAATAATAAAAACAATAAAATAATCTTATTAACGCGAACCTGCATTTATTAAAAAGAAAATTTAGTTTCTTTTTTTTTCACTCTCTCTTTGCTTTGCTTATTTTCATTTTCTGTTTAATTAATAATAAAAAATTTATGGAATAAAATTGATAGTAATTTTAGAGGGTATATATATATATATATATATATATATATATATATATATATATATATATATATATATATATATATATATATATATATATATATATATATATATATATATATATATATATATATATATATATATATATATATATATATATATATATATTTTTTTTTTAACGAGTTTCATACTTATCATTTTTTTTATTTAATTCTTATATTTATTTATTCTTTCTTTTTTTCTTTTTTTTTTTTCTTTCTTTTTTTTTTTTTCTTTTTTTTCTTTTTTCTTTTTTTCTTACGGAATTTTAACTCTCCAGTATTGAGAATTTTGCAAAAAAAAAAAAAAAAAAAAAAAAAAAAAAAAAAAAAAAAAATCGAAATTTAAATTATAATAATCTTCATTAAATTTTTTTTTTCTTACTTATTTTTTTCTGTCACTATATTCTACAGATTGTAATATATTATATATATATATATATATATATATATATATATATATATATATATATATATATATATATATATATATATATATATATATATATATATATATATATATATATATATATATATATATATATATATATATATATATATATATATATATATTATATTAATATTAATAAAAATTTTATAAAAAAATTTTCATCATATAAAAATTTTTTTACAAATTTAAATTTACTATTTCAATAATAATAATAATAATAATAATAATAATAATAATAATAATAATAATAATAATAATAATAATCGATTAATTGAACATAATCGTCGAATCCTGCTTTCAAAAAATCGTTTTACTGGACTTAAATGGCGATTCCTACTATCTCTAACTATCAATTAAATAAAACATAATTGACGATTTTTCTAAATATCGATTAATTTTATATATTTATTGATTCCTACATTAACCTCGATTGATTGGACATAATTATCGATTCCAAAATATACATTAATTAGCCATTATCGTCCAATTCCTATTTAAATATTATTAATTGGACATCATTGTTAATATTTACCTTCTAAATATCGATTACTTAGATATAGTCGATTTATACTTTCTAAAAATCGATAAATTGAACATAATTGTCGATTCTTATTTTCTAAATATGTTAATTGAATAACGTAATCGTCAATTTCTTTATAAATATCGATTAATTGAACAAAATTATTGATTTTTTTCGTTATAAATATAGATTAATTGGATGTAATTGTCGATTTCTACATTTAAATGTAATTTTCGATTCCTATTTTTTAAATACCAATTAATTAGAAGTAATCACGTATTCCTACTTTATATGTCGATTTAATATAGATAATCATCGATGCCTGATTTCTGTTGATTAATTGTACACAATCGTCAATTCCTACTTTCTAAATATTGATTAATTTTACAGTTGTCGATTGCTACATTCTAAATATCTATCAATTGGACTTAATTGTTGATTATTAGTTTCTAAATATCGATTAATTGGACATAATTCTCTATTCCCATTTTTAAAAATCGATTAATTGGACATGATCGTCCAAATAATCGACCTTCTAAATATCGAATAATTGTACCTAGTCGTCGTTTCCTACTTTCCAAATACCGATTTATTAAACATAATATAAATTTTATATATTAAATATCGAATCATTGAATGTAATAATATATTCCTACTCTTCAATAATTGATTAATTTTATATAATCGTCAGTGTTTTCTTTTCAAATATCGATTAATTGAAGATAACTGTCCCTCCAACATTTCAATAACGATAAAGTACATTGGGATGGTAATTTTTTTGTAATATATATTGGTTAATCTGACGAAATTGTCGATATTTTTGTTTATGTATCGATTTATTAAATTGGACGACTAGCAAAGCTTTTTTAATACGTTCTGAATTTAGCAGTAAGTATTAAATAAAATTTCAAAAATAATTTTAAAATAAAATTTAAAAATTAATATAAATTATTTTAAATTTTAAATAATATATAATATATATATATATTATATATATATATATATATATATATATATATATATATATATATATATATATATATATATATATATATATATATATATATATATATATATATATATAAAAGAAAAGAAAATAAAAGAATGAAATTATTTTTTGTAATTTTATCAGTAAATTAATAATTAAATTAATAATTTGTAATATTTCAGTTTGTTATAATATTTTTAGAATTATTTTTCCAATTGGAAAAAATAGGCCATCTCACTTCACGATTTTGAAAGTTAAATTTTTTATTTCTTAAATATTTTTTGGATTTAGCTCAATTCTAATTGAGTACTTGGCACAACCAATAATTTAACACTTCTTTATATAAACAAATCTTTAAATTAATCACTCGCATTTGCATTTTTTGGGGGAATTTAGGTTGCCAGTTTTTTTGCACAATTTTAGCACTCACGAGTTATCAAAAATACAACCAAAGTAGACATTTTTTTACACCTTTAAATTTAAATTTAAATCTTCACTTTCGTATTTAAATATAAAATTTATACATTTAAAAATTGAAATTCACTTTCCTTTTTTTTAAGAGAGAAGGGAAGAAGCCAAAATTTAACTAGATTCGAAGAGATTTTCATATATATATATATATATATATATATATATATATATATATATATATATATATATATATATATATATATATATATAATATATATATATATATATATATATATATATATATATATATATATATATATATATATGAGTGTGTGGGTGTATATGTGTGATTTATTATTTAAAATTGGGAGAAAAATTGGTTTAAAGTTTAGAATAAGCAACTTTGCAGAATTAAATTTGTTTACTAAGAGATAAGACGAAATAAATATCTGTTCTTTTGCACTTTCGCATTATTGATATAAAGCATTATTTTTTTTTTTTTTACCTATATATATATATATATATATATATATATATATATATATATATATATATATATATATATATATATATATATATATATATATATATATATATATATATATATATATATATATATATATATATATATATATATATATATATATATATATATATATATATATATATATATATATATATATATATATATATATATATATATATATATATATATATATATATATATATATATATATATATATATATATATATATATATATATATATATATATATATATATATATATATAGGATCAAAATTTGGGAGAAAATTTGTAATTTTTTTGAAACTTAAAATCTCATAAGCCATTTTAAAAGATATTTAGTGTTATTGTTCTGAGTTACATTTTGTTCCTTCCCCCATCCCCCCCCTTAACCCTCGATTTATGGAATACCCTGTTAGTGTTTCCCTCCCCCCTCCTCCCTAACGTTTTAGAAGTAATAGAAATTATTGTTTAGAAGTATTAAAATATTTTAAGATTCGTTATTTTAACTTTTGGAGAATTTACCAGTGAATGAATATACTCATTAAAATATACTTTATTTCGAGTTTATTTATTAATTAATTACTTAATTTTTTAGTTCTATTTTATGTTTGTTTATTTAATTAACATAATAACGGTTTTATATATATTTTTTGTTATAAAATTTGTTTATCTTCGATTAATTTTTTTAAGTTGTTTATCAATGCTTTAAAAAAAAACTTACTTTTTTTTCATTTTTTATTTAATTTTTTTTTTGTCATCACTTTATTATTTTTGCTTGAGTTGTGAGAGAAACGAAAAGGTGGACACATTTCCTCACTTCTTTTTTTGTGTCTTTATCTTGTATTACTTCTTTTTTAAAACGCTTTAAACTTAATGCACGTTAGACCTCCATAATTTCAGTTAATTTTAACTAATATCACACTTACGCACTCCTTCCTTCTTGTCTTTTCAATCGATATGATTGTTTCTTCCATAGTTTCCATTGCGTCAGATAAAAGCCCTTTTACGGAAGTGGACCTTACTGTTTTGGATAGCCTTCTAATTTCACAGGAGGCTGAGGTAGAGGAAATGTCGTCTGCAGAAACTAAACCTCTAACTAATCTAGATAAAGTTGAACCAATATTATCCCTCGATCAACCACAATCAACTGTAGTTAAAGCAGATACCAAGATCAAATGCACTCCTCCTCCTCCTCCACCAAGAATAATATTTAATAAAGAAAAACTTCCCGATAAAAAAGATTTTCAATCCAAACATCACAATGTTGACGCGAGTAGTGAGTTGGGTGATCATTTATCAAGTGATGACGCAGATGATCAGCTGGCTTTAATGAAGGATTCTCCACGATGGGAAGATGAAGAAATAAAAGCTGAAGACCCTGCCAATGCTCGACCTATAAAAGCAGAAATAAAACTAATGGTAAAAACTACAGAAATTGGCAAGGAATCTATTGAAATTAGAAGCATTCGAGAATTTGTAGATGGTAGCGATAAGCCTAACCAACCCCTAAATATCGACAACGAAAAGCAGTACCTTGACCCACATCAGAATAAAGGCTTTGACGAAAAAGATTCTGTTTGTTCTCACCAAATTTCGCATGATAAATGTACTTCAAGTCCAAAGTTTGTTCGTCCTAAAGAAAAGTATTCCCCTTTATTTTATGAGGAAGGATCTGACGACTTTGATCTCTTGGCCCAAGTTCGAGGTAAGCCATGCTTTGGCTTGCTACTGTCTTGATGTTCCCACCCTAGCTGCTTCTTGAATTTGTGTTATCATCAATAACTATTAATTTAAGTTTTTATTTTTTTTTATTTACTAACAACACTTACTAATATTTCCATCGACAAAACATATATGGCCTCAGTTTGGAAATTCTGGTTTTATGGCTTCAAACCTGTTTAAACCAATGTGAAGAATCCTGCTATAGCCTTATATCCCGTTTCCCTCGTGTGTTTCAGACTGTGGTCTGGATGTTGGTAGACCTACTGAGCAGGACGGGAAGGGAAGGTCAAAAGGCATCCTATTTTCAGAGCATGAGTCAAAAACTTTACCTTCTGTATCTTCGAAGGACGCTCTTTCTCCTGAATCTTACTCATTTACTGTTTTCAAAAATAATTCTTTTACAACTCCTTCTGTAAAGACCTCAAAGTCCATTATGGAAGAAAAAATGGAATCAAAAACTTACTCTAAAGTTCAGTTCCTATCAGAAATATCATGTATTGAGCTTGCAGATATTACTCAGTCATTTATATCTTCCACTCAGAACAATGAAAATAGTATATCAAAGACATCTACACCTTCTACTTTACCTTCCTTGAGCGCAATCCCAGGAGCTACAGACGAATCTTTACTACAGAGTTTAACACAGAATAGTTTTAGTTTAGGTTTCAGCATGGGTCCAATTTCTCCAACTGAAGATTCTAGTGAAGATCATGCTGAAATTGATCGCACCAGCACAGAAATGTCTGCAGATAGTGTCCGATTGGATCAAGATATTCTAGATACCAAAACAGAAGATGAAGCTCCCGATATTGATGACGATCTACTCGGCATTTCTCCAGCAGAAGGGCAACCAAACTACAGACCACAATCATTTGAAGCAACAGAAGATACAGATATTACGACCCCACTAGAAATGAGAGATTCCCAAGGGCGTGATTCGACTAACTCTTTGCTTGAATCCTCAGACGATTTGTTGAAAGAGAAGGACTTATCTAAGGATATTGACCATCACCTAACACATGAAGAAGAGGACAATTTCAAATATAAAATTTATGATGATGAGAAAAGAGAACTGGATGGTGAAGTTCGACAGTACGGTGCCAAAGAAGCAGATTACTGTGAATTTGAAGCAGACCAAGAAGATAAATACGACAGTCTAGCTGTTGAAGAATCATTTGCTAAAAATGCTGAAGAAATTAAGAAAAGAGTAGAGTATCTCCAAGAAAGAGTAGAGTCTGACGAATTTGATCCAGATATTGCTAGAACAGAGGCAGTGATAATACAAAGTACTGTTATGAAAATACAAGAATCAATAATTCATCCGCAAAGCAGCAGTTCTGAGGGAATATCTCAAGCTCATATCATTGGAAGCATCTCAAATTTATCAGATGCTGTCAACAGTGTCTTTGAAAAACTTGACATAAACATTGAGAGAAAGGATTTTGGAGCGAAACGGAAAGCTCAGAGAACTGAATCCACAATAGTTGAAACTGGTTCATCGAAAAACAACAGCCCTTCGGAAGATGATGAAAGAGTTCCTAGTCTCTCCGATTTACTAGATCCCGAAGATATTGAGAGAGAGTCTCTTGAGGAGGAATTTGAGGTCCTTGCAGCTGAAGTCAGCTCTTACCAAAAACCTTTACTACCTAACACTTCTCATGCTCTAACATCTGCTTCTACTATATCTTCAACACCTTCCTCTGAATCTGTCTTTTCTCGTGTGTCCACACAGCAGCAACCAGGTATGAAACTCGTTTGTGAACCCTTTTAATGAATTTTTATGTCTTTTTATGAACAATATCACTCGCCCATCCCTATTTGTTATGGGGGAATATCGTTCTAATAATAATAATAATATATAATAATAATAATAATAATAATAATAATAATAATGTAATAGTAAATTAAGAACTTTAAATGTCGTTATTTTTTTAACGTTGTTCGCCCACATTTAATTTTTTAACTCGTTATATATATATATATATATATATATATATATATATATATATATATATATATATATATATATATATATATATATATATATATATATATATATATATATATATATATATATATATATATATATATATAAAGGGTTCTTCAAAAATATTTTCAAATTTTATAGACTGCTTAGGAGTCTTTACTTCATGAGGCCATTTGTTATTTTTGTTCTCATTTAGAAAAGAAAGAAAGAAAAAAAAACGTTCTGTAGATATTGAGTCAGTTGATTGACATATAGGTAGCAATTTATAGATTGTTTGGCATGGTTTTATTCGTTTTTATCAATATTATCTTTTATTATCATTTCTAATTAATATAATTAACTTTTTTCAGATTAATATAGTTAGTATTTAGTACCGAGTTTAAAGGAAAGAAAAGGAAAAAAAATTAAATTTTTTAGTGTTGGGTCCAGGGACAATATTGAATTTCTCGTTATATAATTTGTGACGAGATTTCTATAGGTCCTAAACATGTATTGATATTAAAATTTGAAAATTATTGTTGGGTTTTAAATATAGACGTAAATAATATTGGCACCATTTCCTCATCTAAGAACTTTTTTTTCTCTTTAAAATAAAATAAAAATTATTAAAAAAAAAAAAAAAAATCATGATATGTAGGTAGGGTTTCTCAACCATTTAAGTCTCTTTGGTAAGTTTTTTAGCTGTACATTAAGACTCGCATGACATCAAGCATGGCGTGAGTGAGGAAACACATTATCATTATCAACTATTCAGAGGTTTTATTCCATGACTAATTGAACCTCATATATTAGCTAATTTGAATTATATAGTTTAAAAAGGCATGAAGAATGCCGTTTGATTTAACACAGGAATGTTCGATTTGACTAATAGTATCCTACTAACTCTTGTTCTAGATGTGGGAGTGGTGTTTACAGAGCGTAAAGAGAGTTGGGGCGGGGAGAAGTTACCATCAGAAACAAAAGGCGGACAACCTTTCTCTCCTTCTCCTCTTCCACCTCCTACTACTACTACTGCTACCTCTACTTCTGTCATTTCACACATATCTTCCTCTTCTACTACACAGTCACACGATGACACGCGTCCTCAAAAAAGGCATGAACGCAGTTATTCTCAAGCTACTAATATAATATCAACAACTTTTCAGTCTGATAATGGATTAAGTCAACTGTCGGAAGTAGACTCTAGCATCGAAGATAGTATTAAGCCTTATTCGGAAAGGAAGCAGTTTTGGGAAACAGTTTCCACGCAGTCTTTCGAAACTAAAAGTCCTGTAACAAAAAGTGAGACTGAAAGTGATACAGATACAGGTACAGATGGTACTGTTATCGAAAAATCAAAAATAGAAAAAGAGGCATCAATTATTGAACAGTCAGATTCAGAATACGATTCTTCTCAAAAGAAAGATGATTCAGTTTATGAAAATGTTGTTACCTATAGAGAAAAACCAACCCAAGAAAAGGACTCTACAGTTGTCAAAGATTTACCTTCGCCAGAAGATATATCATTAAAGGATGTTAAAACGAAAAAAGAAATGTTTGAAAAAGAAATCAAAAGACAGTCATCAGAACTCGAGGAAAGCTTGAGTTGGAAAAGATCATCGAAAGAGTACGACGATGATAGTTCCTCTGATTCTCCAAGAAGTAGTAGTGCTTTCATTTCTGAGAAAGTAGTTCTTTCTAGTGACGCGTCCTCAATAAGTGAAAAGCAATCGGAGAAAAAGCTTTCCGAACAAAAAACGGACGAGGATGTTTTAAGAAGCATGGAAGAAACTCAAAAAGAAACGACAAAATTAACTGAAATTTCTAAAGTAGGAAAAGAAGTTTATGAAAAAACTGTTAGAGAAGATGATAAAATTGTGTCCGAAAAAGAAGTAACTATGAAGGAGGATATTGATAAAGAGACAAAAGACGACCTTGAAAAGTCTAGTTTTAGGTCTCTTGAAGAAAAAGAAGATGGCTCCGTTGTTAAGAAGAAAGTTAAAGAGACATCAACAGCACATTCATCTCATGAATTGTCAGAAGGAAAGTCTGAAACGGTTGTGACATCTTATGACAAAGAACATGAGAAAACCAGTACACACACATCATCATCTGTTTCTACAGTAGACTTCAGAGAAACAAGCTCTACTAATTTAATTACTTCGGAAACTAAAGTAGGTGTAAAATCTCCCATAGGAGTTGCGTCTAGGTTATCATCTTCTGAAACTACAGATTCCAACAATGATAGTTTTGAGCGTTCTGATTCAACTAAAGAAAGTTTCGACAAATCTGGTTCGGTATCTGGAACCGGAAGTTCCCTTTCTAAAAAACAGAGTACATTGACATCTTCAGCAGACGAACATGAACTTTCAGAATTTCCTGAAGATTCTTCTCGCACAAGCGAAGATGAGAACAATAAAATAGTGGAAAAGAAAGTAGAAGAGGAAAGGAGAAAATTTGGAGATACCGAAGAATTATTAGTTAGGGAAATCACAACAACACGAGAAGGAGATCAAGAACAAAGAGTTATTAAAGAAACTAAAACCCAAGAGACTCTTATGCCAGATGGTTCTACCGTAAAAACTACATCTGTAACGACTTTTACTACTCAACTTGATAGGCAAGATTCAGAAGATACTGTTGATCAATCAGAAGGGTCTACCTCTAGTGTTACAGAAAAAGAAAAGTCTGACACACTACTGAAACAGATAAAAGCTGATATGATCACAGACGCTATGCACATACCTGCCGATGATGTAAGTCCAGAGCATAAACTATTAAGTCCAGAAGATTCTAAACCAAGCGAGCAAGCTCAAATCTTAAGTAGTCCAATACACGTGCCTGAAGAAAGTGTTCAAGATATTGTATGGGAGGTGTCTCAAGAACAGTCAGATGTTCCAATCTCTGAAACTGTCCAGTATATATCAGACGAATTGGATCAACCGTCCGGGGAATCTAAAGTAAAGTTTGAGGAGGATACGTCTGATAAGAAAATTGTTTTAACTGAGGAAGAAGCAAGATGTATTGCTAGAGAAATAGTGGAAGAAGTTAAAAACGAAGCGTTAAAACGTTCTCCCATTGCGGAGAAAGAATATATAGTAAATAGAGTCCAGTTAGAAGAAAGGACTTTCCTTCCTAAACCCAGTTCAGCATCAGCTTTTAGTACAGAAACGTCCAGTAAATTAGAAAAATATATTCAAGAGCAGTTAATTGATGAAACTTTAGATGAAAAACATTTGTTCTTACTTGAGTCAGTTGCAGCAAAGAAAACTGAAATGTTAAGAAAAAGAATTGGAGCTAGTGAGGTTCAGTTAAGTCTTGAAATTACTGATGAAGATTTAAAATCAAGTGAAGCAGAACTATCACCTATTGAGACGCATATGGAAAGGCTACGACAGATGACCGAAGAAGAAGAACTTAAATCCGGTCGTGAACCATCAGAAGCAGATGAAAGTGAAAGTTCTATGATAATTCATGACACTTCGGAAGAAACATTTACAAGTGGTTATGATCAAGCCAACCAAATGTTTAATAAAACCCTTGACAACGTTAAGTCAGTAAGTTTAAAGGGTGAACGTGCAATAAGTACAATTTGTGAAGAAATAGAAGAAGTAGAAAAGCAAAGTACTGAAAATGCTGAATTTTCTTCAAAGGAAGAAACCAGAAAAATGAGTCGAGAAGAATTAACAGAAGCTGCTATAGAAATAGTTAAAGAAATTACTGTCAAAGCAAAAGAATCTGATCTTTTAAAGCAAATAGCCGCTGAACCTTCAAAAGAGGATTCAGATCAACCTATAAAAGAAGGAAAGAAATCTTTTAGAGAAGATTTTTTAAAACACGATAAAAGCTTGGAAATACAGATGGAATCTAGTATGACAGAAAGTGTGGAAGAATGTAGTGCTGCAGAGAGTACACGAGCTTACGATTCTAGATACTCAACTGAAGTGCCAAAAATAGCATCCGTTCACGAAGAGACTGACATGGGGACTGATAAAAAACAGGCAGAAGTCCTCACGCCTCCCAAGGACGAAATTCGACTGCGTAAAAAGAAATCTCATATAGACGAATTTAATAGAAGGTCTGGTACCGACTTCGATGCCTACTCAAGCTCTGGAGAAAGCCATTACTTTACTGCAGCTGAGGGTACAGATAGTCGATCAGTAAGCAGACCATGTTCATCGGATATTGAAGCATTACTGTCAGGAACACCAGGAACCTCAGAATATGATACCGCACTAACATCTCAAGAAGGTTCACAATATTCTAGAATTTCATCATCGTCTCGGGAGTTTAGCACAGCCCCAAGTGATATTAGTTCTAGAGATTCAATGAAATCCATTGATTCTGAAAGTTCAGGAAATTTAGGTAGCATTGAGTTAAGTAGCGAAGCTTCTGAAACTCTTGTTCCTTCTGCACTAGATTTAGAAAAAGATATGGAAATCATTGACAAAGATATTTTAGAAGAAGAATTGTTAAGATATGAAGAAAATGTTCATTCTTCAATACCACAGTTAACCATTCAGAGTGAAACTCCAAAAGAAGAAGATATTCCTAGTCCTTTTGATACAGAAACGGACGATTTAGAAGATGAAACCAAGGATGAAGATATCCCTTTTGTTAGTTCTAAAATGAAAAGATCAATGGAAATGACATTTCATCCAGAACCAAAAATTTTGAAAGAAGAAGATCAAGATGACTATGCTCAAATTGGGTTAGAAGAAAGTACAATATCTGATTTGTCAGTAACTACTGTAGTCGAAAGAGACCGAAATATTCTTGAATCATCAGGTGAAATTAACATGACATCTTCCAATATTTCTGATCAACTCATTTCTTCTGTTGAGACAAAGGAAGCATCAACAGGATATTCATCTTCTGTTGAAGGTGAATTATCGACAAGTGTTGCTAGTGGATTAAGAAGTGTCACTATTACAACAACATCTATCCCTCCAGATCATCCAGATCAGACGACTGTATCTATTTGTACTCAGGTTACTTCAGAAACAGTTTCAGAAAAATCAGATGATTCTTTTTTTCGAACTAGTGGACCCGCTGAAGAAAAGTACATCTCTCTCAAAAGAGATGCAAGAAAATACGAAAGGCCGGCTGATGCTCCAATGAGTTCTGATGATCCAGAACACATAGGGGCAACAGGCGGCCATTCAGTGGGCCCAGACAGTTCATATATTAGAAGCCACGAGCCAGAAGCTGACCAGGAATGTGTTCGAATGATAAGAGAAGGAGAAGAGCTAGATATTATAGACAGTGAAATTCAGCATGTAGTTGATAGTCAGCCTGAAGATGAATTAGACACCGATTATTTAAGGGATGCCGATTTAATAGAGCGACCTAAAACACCTGAACCCGGTAGTAGATCAAAATTAAGAATAAATGCTTCACAAGATTCAGAGGAATTAACTGAAGTCGATAAAAGATTTAGCGCAATATTTTCAGTTACTTATGAAGAACCATCTTCCCCAGCATTATTAACTGCCAAAGAAGCAAATGGTAATGTTCCTGATATCACTATAACAGAGCACATGGCTCCTCTAGATGGTAAGCTTAGATACCCCGATTTAGAATGTGAAGATGAATTCCCTGAATGTCGACAGAATGAAGTTGAAGCCACTCCTCATAGTACCCCATCATCTGTTACTTCACCTAAATCTTCCACAACTGATTCAGAACATGGAAGGGAATATTGTCTAGAGAGTCAAACTGAAGGTCCTGTCCAGTATTCAGATTATGGTTCATTTGAAGTACTTGAAGCTGGAGATATATCAGATGTTAAGGAGTATGAAAATACGATCTTATTTCATGAAAGACGATTAAGAGATTTAACTATTAAGGAAGAAGATGAAGTATCTAGTCAAGATAGCAAAAAGGATGATTCCCCCGTTTTACTTCCACCTATTATTAAAGCAGTGAAACTTGATAGTGAAAGTCCTTCCTCATCAGGAGATGGGGATATAGCTAGGGACATAGAGGATCCTAATTACAATTCTTCAATAGAAGAACAACGACGGTGGTTGGAAATGCAATTTGAAGAAAACGCAAGAAAAGGAAGTGAATTTGAATATACTCAACAATCATTTTCAGAGCACGTCTATTCAGGACCATTGGAAGATATTGAAGAAGAAAGAGATGATTTTGAAAGAAGAGATTTATCACATGTAACTAAAACATCTTCCCTTTCTTCAACTCCAGAGTATGATGTGCTTGCAGGAAGAAAGTTCTTTACTCGTAGTGGTGAACAAGATGATGTATCCATGAGCTCATTACAGGAGTTTGAACATATAGAAAGGGAAGTTGCAATTGAGCAAGCAGCAAGAAGATCAAGTTCTGGATCCCAAGAATCTTTAAATGGAAAACGTCCCGGCAGTGGTAATAAATCTTTACATGGTGATGATATATCTGTGAGCTCATTTTCTTCTCTTAATGAATTTGAACGTCTTGAAAAAGAATGTATAATGATAGAACAGATAGAAACTAAAGTTAAAACCGAAGAAAAGATCCTCTCTGAAATAGAAGAGGGACACGAAAGTCAGGTTTCAGAATCTGAAAGTTGTGAAACAATATCTGATGCTGGTAGAGAATCCCCTGATAACTATGAACAAAAGATATTTGAAATTGATGAGATAATACGGCAAGCCCAAACTAACGTTGAAAAGTTTGAGAAGAACGGTGTATCCCTTAAAGATATTGCAGGTATAAGCTGTTCTACAGATGATAGAACGCCAAGTGTGGAGCCTCAAGATTCTTTAGAAGAAATGTTCCCAACCCCTAAATGTGAAAAAGATGTGACATCTCATAAACGATTGCCAGATAAGATGAGTACAAGTACTGATAGTTTGGAATCTAAGCAGACTAAAGATGTATTAGCCAGTAGCAGTGATTCTTTAGAAGAGAAGAAAAAAACTGATAGGATGTCAACATCTGTTGACTCATTAGAAACTGACAAACGGGACTTAATGGCTACAAGTGCCGATAGTCTAGGGAGAGACGATTCTAGTGGAAGGGATGGTGATGTTAGTTCAGAAAGTGAGAGAATTACTCACCATCAAGGTGGAGCTATGGAATGGAGCACAGATTCTTTAGAACCTACAAGTTCTCAAGCTACTCATGCAACGTATCAATATGAAACAGATTCTGTTATGTCAGGATCTTTCACTAGTGGATGCTCAACTACTTTAATGCCAAGCGTAGACGACGTTAGTGATTTGATGAGTGCATCTATGTATATATCCGAAGGAGAACTACCTGACGATGCTTATGGAGCTTGTAATATTGGTAGTGGTAATAAATATGAATGGACAAAAATCAAACCAGAAGGAATTATAAAAGAAACCATAGAAGAATCTTCTGAGCCTGAATATTCCCAAACTATAACAAGAACCGTAACACTACCTCCTGATGTTAAGCATGTAACTTTTACGGGCCCAGGTGCAAAAGAGAAACTAGAGGAATATATTCAACAATTCGATGCTGGAGAACATATATCCGAAAGCGAAGCTTTGGATTCTGCTGGCAATGTTCATGTTGAAAAAATTGTACAAAAACGAATTGTTATCGATCCTGCCTTTGCCGAACAAGAGGGTTTAGTTTTAGGCGAACCAGAAATAGAAGAATCTTTTGTAAAAGATAGTCACGGCAATGTTACCCGTGTTGTCCGTAGAACTGTGATATCAACTCATACCGTAGAAATAGACTTAGATACTGGAGAACCAATAGTTAGGCGTGAGTCATTGGGTTCTCAGGACTCTACTCATACACATTCTTTACCTACTACTGTCACTTCTCACCCTAGTGGTCCGCCCTCAGGGTCGCACAGCCCCCGTGAGCCCCTCCCTACATCCCTGGAGCCCAACACAGCCTCAGGTACAGGGTATTAAATGGTCACTGGGCCCCCTTTCACTTTTGCACCCCTGGGGGATATTGTTCTACACGTTTGTACTCCTTTGCCAACTAACTGCATGAAATTATGTGCTTGCATGCTTGAACTTTGTCCTTCTTTATGATGTATAAAAGCCAAAGCTTTTGTAAATGGTTTCTTTACAAATTTTACTCCCTCTTAAATGCATATAACTGTAAATAAATTAAATGAATAGATAGCTTAGTGTTTATAAGAAAACTGATTTTATTTATTTGTTTATACATGAAAGTTGTCTAAATATATTTTGTTTTCTATATTATATATATGTGGTTTTCAGACATAATAGAACCGCTTGAAAAAGAAAAAGATAGCTGCACGCCAATCGGAAAAGGTTGATATAGAATCGAGATATAAAAAATGTTTTCATTGTTTTTTTATTTTTTTTTACTTTTATTTGTTTGCAATGAATTGGTGATATACCGTATATTGTTGGTAAATTTAAACCAAGTAACAAGCGCCTTTTTCGTTTGATCTTTCTCACTCACAAACTCGTTGGTTTCAAAGTATTATTACCAAGATTTTATTTGAGTTGTATTTTATCAGTTTAAAAAAATAAAAAGAAAAAAAAGTAAATCAAAATTTTGATAAAAAGAAAAAAATATAATCGCAAAATCGTCTTTTAAAAAAATGAACAGTGATGATAATGATCCTGGTATCAGGATGATAACATTGGCATCGCGATAGATATATATTAAGATATTGGTTATTGGTATTATTACATTATCTCATTTCCACTGAAATTTTTCACTATATATTAACTTACCTGGGATCTTGTGGTAAAATACTACTCGAGGTTTCAACTTGCATGAATCACCTCCACATTTCATTATAGATTTTTAGACTTAATAAATTTGTGGTTCTGCAAAGATTCGGGACATTTTTTCAGTTATTTTATTTCATTTTAACTTAATCTAACATTTTTTTTTATTTTGTGGTGAAACGGCAGTGCTTACGGTTCTTAATAGGTATTTTAAAATTTTTTGACATTTTTTTGAAAATTTTTTCATAGTATCAATTTTAATGCTTTTTTACCATATTTTTAAAATAATAATAATAATATAATTAATAATAATAATTGCAATAATTACCCATTATAATATCATAGTATTAATTTTATTAATTCTAAATAATAGGCGAGTTTAGTTATTAGATTAGCTTTAGAAAAACTATATATATATAATATATATATATATATATATATATATATATATATATATATATATATATATATATATATATATATATATATATATATATATATATATATATATATATATATATATATATATATATATATAAATTGGTTTACGATTATAATTCTTCATATTCCTGATCATCACATTCTTTAAATCTATCCTAGTAGTTTGGAATCCTCCCCCAACAACCCCACCATTCCTCATTTCAAATTTCTAACCCCCCCAAAAAAATTTTTTTTTTTTTTTTTTTTAAATAAATGTTGATTGATGTAAATAAGAATGTTAATTTTCACTATTTTGAATATTTAGATCCTTGTTTCAAACCTTTGCATCACATTGAGAACTTTTCTCATTTTTTTTTTCTGTCATAATTTTGAAATTAATTCTTTAGTTGTCTCTGATGGTCAGGTGATCATATGGGTGGTCACGTGCTTTGGTCATTTTTTTTTTTTTTTTTTTTTGACCTGATTAAAAATAAAATTATATATATATATATAAAAAAAAAAAAAAAAAAAAAAGTAAGCAGTTTTTTTTTTTTTTTTTTTTTTGAGTCTGTTAAATTCTTCTTATTGGCATGTGGTATGTGTGGTGATTGTTTTAGATTGTCAGTTGTTGTTGGAACCAAAAACCCTTGAAAGTTATGGTGAATTGAGTGATGATGACGATCCTTCTCTCACCACCGTAACAGAAACCATTGCACCTTCGTTTTACGTCAATACCACAACCACTACCACCATTTCATCATCAACTACCACATGTGCAACATCCTCTGTAGATTCCGATGGTGGTGTAGAATCCACCAATATCACTACCAGGTAAAACAACCTTCACCTTAATGTTCATCACTCATTCACCACCGTTGATTGCTTCCTTTATATATATATATATATATATATATATATATATATATATATATATATATATATATATATATATATATATATATATATATATATATATATATATATATATATATATATATATATATATATAATATATATATTTTGAAAATTAATTATTAAGTTTTTTTTTAATTATTTTAATTGTAAATTAGGATACTATGAATTTAAAAATTTATTATACATTTTTTTTTTATTATTTATATTATTTTATATATTATATATTAATATATATATATATATAATATATATATATATATATATATATATATATATATATATATATATATATATATATATATATATATATATATATATATATATATATATATATATATATATATATATATATATATATATATGTAGATCCCCAAAAGAAAGAAGAGAAAAAGTAGAAGTCACCACAATGAGCAAACCAACGGACGAAACATTAAAAAATCTTGATGATGAAACTGAAGAATTTTGAAATTTTTTTAACCCTATTTAAATTTTGAACCAATTTTTTAAATAATACGTTATTATATATATATATATATATATATTATATATATATATATATATATATATATATATATATATATATATATAATATATATATATATATATATATATATATATATATATATATATATATAACATTTTTTTTTTTTTTTTGTTTTTTTTTTACAATTATTATTATTATTATTATTTACAGTTATTTGTCTAGTCTTTTAACTATAATAAATATTTTAATGATAAACATACCATAATCAGACTTGTTAAGTGCCCTACTCTCTTAGTTCTTTCTATATAATATATATATATAATATATATATTATATATATATATATATATATATATATATATATATATATATATATATATATATATATATATATATATATATATATATATATATATATATATGTGAGCCTTCTATTGTATTGAATATATTTTTCTTGGTACTGATTTGGGAACGTTTTAGTGCGCAGTGATTGTGCACCTTTTTATTTACCCAACCACCAGTTAGAGTGCTTCTTCGAGTAAATATTTATTCTTACATATTATGATAATATCTGGTAACGATGAAGAGAAAATTGTACTAATTGTATAGTAAATGTAAAAGATATTGCATTGCATCATCCATCTACGGTAGATACTGTATACTATTAATTACCCTTAATATTATAAAAGGCAGAATAGAAACTTTAGTAAAGGCGTACGGTAACTACCGTACGATGAGGTCATTACAACAGTTGTATTTGTCGTACGGTTTAAACCTTATGGTTGTATTTTTTGTAATATAAATATATATATATCGGATTGTCCCATAAAGAAAAGAGAAATTTAGATTTTTTTTTTTTTTTTTTGGTTTATTTCGTCATCAATTGATATAAAATCTTAATAAAAAATGCCTTAGGTAATAGAACACCTCACTCTATCTCTCCTTATTCCTTTCTTCACTCTACTAGGTCGCTGTGTCTATATATATATATATATATATATATATATATATATATATATATATATATATATATATATATATATATATATATATATATATATATATATATATATATATATATATATATATATATATATATATATATATATATATATATATATATATATATATATATATATATATATATATATATATATATTAATCGCTTTCTCACCTGTATTAAAGTAATATTTAAAATATCTTTTAATATCTCCAATTCATAGTTTTCTTTTACCATAATTTGGGACACCTTTAAACAATGTTCGGAGACAAAACTTTGGTCCTCCTTACGGTGTTGTCCAAAAAGAAACATAGAAGTTTTTCAATAAAGCTTATATAAATGTTTTTTAAGTTTCTTTTTCATCTTTTTGGTTTTTTTAAAAAATTTTTTGGTCATTTTATTAAAGTTTCTTTTTCAGGGTTCTGTTTTATATTTTGCCACTGGATCAGACAGTAAAAACTTGTTTTTGTTTGTTTGTTATTGGAGGTTTTGTGTAAAATAAAGTTTTTCGGCAGGATGTATGGTAGCAAGTCCTGTACTCATTAAGATACTGCAATCACAAAACAAAATTTTTTCTTCTAAATAATCATATTATTTATTCGACACACAGAAAATCCAATTGCAACGAGAGTCATATCATATTTATCGAAGATTCGAACATCTTACATGGTGTGATACTTTAAAGATTATGTTTATTTTATCCAGGTTAAATTCTCTGACGTGTTCCCCCGAATCAGAAAACATCGAATATAGTTCTCAGTTGACTGAAAAATTTTGCTGTCGAAGGATGGTAGCAAAATACTACTATTACATTCTGCAGTTAATTTTTTTTCGATAGAAAAGGAGATTTGTCTGAAGTAAAACTGAAAATGAATAAAAAAAAATTAAAGATGAAAGCTAGTGTTTAAGTTGTAATTTTTTTAAAACAAAATTCGTTAAAACAAATAAAAAAAAAATTGTATGTTTTTCCTAAAAAGTAAACCTTATTTATATCTGTTGTTTATATATTTCAAGTATGTTATCGCTAACATACTTGTATGTTATAGTTTTTCTCCTTTTCTGCTCTTACATTCATAAATTATTTCATTTAAAATAAATTTGTTACAAAAGATAAGTTTATATGAGCCCATGTATTTGCCTCAAAATGGAAGTATTTATTAGTCCCATTAAATTCTTCAATTTAAAGCGATTTGTAATCTCGCTAATACTTCATTTTTTCCTCATAAGATAATAAACTTATAAAAGTTGATTACGCTACTTGCCTCTAAAAAGTTTTTACTTGCACAAATTTTATTATTAATGAAAATTAAATAAAATCATAGATGAGTAAATTAATATGAATTAAAGGTTTTTAATAAATATTCCTATTTTAATTCCTTAAAGTTTTATTAATTCAAAAAATTAATCTTTCATCCCTTCCTGAAAAAACATATAATTATAAAATAGATGACGTCGCACCTCCCCCAAATCAGGGAAATTAAGCTATAAAAGTCAAAAACAAAATTGTTCTGGAGAGAAATAAAGAAAATCGTTGTAGATTAGCATGAGTTGACAATAGTGACACTAACGGGCTTATGTGGGAAGTATTTGAATTTAACTTTTGCAACTTTTCCTGATTGAAAGTATTTAGAAAACAAATCTTCACATAAACAGGCATCGAAAAACTTTTTTTTTGACTCGTTTCACTTATCATGAGGGAGTTGCTGTATAATGTTACAATAAATTTGATTCTGTAATTATTAAAAGTCATGAGACCAAAATGTTTGTAGGGAATATCTGTAACAAGTTTACATAATAAACAGGAACATAATATTTATTGCACCATTGTAAATATATTAACAGGAATATGAAATATGTACGCACAAGCACAAGGACAAGCACACACACACACACACACATATATATATATATATATATATATATATATATATATATATATATATATATATATATATATATATATATATATATATATATATATATATATATATATATATATATATATATAATTTTTTTTTAAAAACTTCAGGTAAAATAAAAGCATTTATACTGGATAACTAAATCTAAAGAATACGTTGGTTATTTATTCACTTTAATTTTCACTTTCACATTATAAAGCTGTTCATTTTTTTTCTGTTATCAGTTCAGGTTGCAAATTGGTATCTTTTCGCAGTTTGTTTTCTCGTCAGAAAGCCAAATTGGTCTAAATAATTCAAGAACTGAGAATGAATCTTTTGGTGAATCGATTGTAACTTGAAGCATTGTGCTGTTAGTAAAAACAAATATATATATATATATATATATATATATATATATATATATATATATATATATATATATATATATATATATATATATATATATATATATATATATATATATATATATATATATATATATATATATATATATATATATATATATATATATATATATATATATATATATATATATATATATATATATAATGGTGTATATAATACTTTAAAAGATATATAAATAAAATCAATTATACCTGATAATAGGTAGGATAACAGCCGAAATACCACCTAAGGCTAAACTTTCCCTATTTAGTTCACAGGCGGGTCTAGCAAGACAGAATTCATTCTCTTCAGCTTTTCTTCTTTTGAATACTTTTGTTGCGACATCAATTAAAAAGACGCTTAATTTTGATGCTTTCTCCAACTGATCTAACAACAGTGTTTTTCCAAGATCCTCCAAAGTGTTGTTCAAAATATCGGAACGTAATTTTACATGAGTGATACTGCCGGAAAGTAGTCGTCCAGATTCCTGGGACTCTGCTTCTTTGTCGTCGCCCCAAAATCCCCATTTTTCAAAGGCTCCTTTAATACTATTTATAATTTTTTCTACTCCTGAAATGTCTTCTTTATTCTGTAAATCCGATAGCCATGATTCAGTTTTACCAAGACCAGAATTTATCATAGGGGTAATAGAATTTGCTATTGCAATGCCTCTTGAGTAAAGAAAGCCTAGAAATGAGGCAAAGGCTACTAGTGTTAATAAGTTATCGTAATATTTATAAGTATTAATATCATCAAACATATCTTTCACGAAACCAGTTGCAGAATTAAACGCTGACTCAGCGTTTCCCGATATCATATCACCTAATATTGAATTCCCTTTATCAAAAACATCAAACATTTCGTGAAACTTTCCTTCAAAAAAGTTTGAACTTTCTCCTGGGTAAGTGCTGGTAGGTTTTCTTCGTCTTTGCTCGTAATACCTTTGAGGAAAAGGTCGATAAGGAGTGAACATGGGCTTTGCTACTTTATCATGTTTGCGTTTAAACCTCACTCGTAGTTTCTTCCCATTTTCTAACTTTATTTCTGTGATTCCATTCTTATTAAACCTAGAAGACGGAATTGCAAATTTACGGCTTACTTTTCCGTTATCAGATTTCAATCGTATAATTACTTTGGCATCATCTGCCCCTAATGGAGAATTGTTTGTAAGTTCCACCACATTTGCATCATGCATCGATGAATTTCCTATTATAATGGACGGAGAAGGTATAAGGCTATCAGGCGAAGATATGATAAGAGAAGATGGTAACTGAAAACCTTCATATAACAAGGTAGAACCTTTTTGCTTTGTAGATGGAGTTACAATTTGATGAATCAGAGCAACAGGAGTTGTTGCTTTAACCACACTGAAATTGGGTCGCTTCGTTGTAGTTGAGGGAGTTGGCGTTGTTGCTGCTTTTGTTAATAAAGTTGTCTGTTTTGCTTCTTTTTGTACGTTTGATGCTGTTGTGAGAGTTGCAAGAGAAGATATAAATGGTAATTGAGGAGATGGAGTTGTGAGTAACATTAAAGTTTTTAAACTTTCTTTTATTTTTTCGTTCATTCCTTTCTTCTTTTTAGTAGCGCCAAATGGAAGATTTTTAAACAATCCATACATTTGGTTATCATTTTCTGGAGACGTTCTTTTGAGAACTGAAGGTAAAGCGTCTGACATTGCTTTGACAAAAGCTTCTGTTGGGAACTCTGGAGGAGCATGGAATACAATTCTTGGTTTAATTATCCTTCAGTTCAGGGGCAGCAACTGTTAAGTTACTTAAATGAGATGAATGAGTCTCTTGATCGTCTATTATTCTAAGCTGGGGATTTAATGCAACTGAGGAATAATTATCATCATAATAATCGTCAACATTCACTGCAGAGAGATCATCTATATGAAGTGGCCCTCTTTTGGCAAAATTTTTAGAATCAAGTGGGCCCCCAACTTCTAGAGGACTTCGGTTGAAAGAATAAATGTCATTTTTTGAAATGTAACTCATTTTAGGAAGAACGAAATTTGAATCTGGTTTTGTATTATAATATTGAATTAACTCCTCGTACGTAGTATCCACTATATCAAAATCTAGTTGGCTATGAGAATTAATGTGATTATCCCATATGTCAATCAAACTCACAGAATTTAAAAAGAAATCCAAATATTCAGGCTTTACAAAACTTTTAACTGAAGTTCTTGAATCAACAGCAAATGGCGGACTCCAGAAAAGGGATGAAAGTTGCCTCAATTCAATGCATGTGCGACGATTTATACCATTAAAAGAGCAAGATTTTTCGTTTATATTGTGATTCGACAACGCTTGAATTAAATACTGCTCTTTCTGCGACATTGTGTTTGAGAAGCGTTTGAATATTTCACTGTCTGATGACTCAGACTGAGCTGAAAGATGAATCTTTGTTAAAACTCCTCGACTCGAGATCTGGTCTTGGAATTTGTAAGGGAATATTTTCCGGAAAAGAAAAAGGGGTCACTACAAGCGGAACCTGTTCCGAGTAAAAACTTCTCTTCAGTAACGCAGAAGGGCGGATATTATCTTTCGGAGGAGACTGAGCAAAATAAGGTGCGCCTTTGTTTTCCGAATGGTCAAGATTTTTCTTATTTCTCTTCGTATTAAGATATATATTCTCCTTCAAATCATTTGATACATTAGAAATCACGATAAACGGTCTACTGACTCTATGAGCGGTAATAGATTCACTTATTACTGTATGTAGTTTATCGCGAATAAGAGCATCATCCCTCGAGTGGAACGAATTGTTATTATTATCACCACTCGTTACAACGTTAATAAAAGCTTCGTTTTCTAATTTAAACGAAATATGATCCTCATTATTCACATTTATATTAAAACTGAGATAAAACTGCATAAATACAACTAAGAATATAAATAAATGAATCATTTTAATTAAGTTAATAAAAAGAAATAACTTATTTTTTATTATAATCTTAAAAAAGAAAATTTCTCAACAACTCTTCGTTATGAATTCACATCTTCAAATGAGAAAGATGGCTAATAAATATTTATTATATTCTTTTTCGACTATTCAATCGAATATATGTAAATTATTCTTATATATATTCACGCCTTAAAATTAGGGAATTGGTGACTGTCACGCCCTCTAATTAACCTACTTTCAAGGTCATGCTTCACTTAAACCCGTTAAAAAACAAAGAATTTTTTTTTTTTTTTTTAACCATAACCTCATACGCGTGAGAAAACACACACACACACACACACACATACACATATATATATATATATATATATATATATATATATATATATATATATATATATATATATATATATATATATATATATATATATATATATATATATATATATATATATATATATATATATATTATTATTTTTTTTTTTTTTTTTTTTTTTTTTTTAATACAAATTTAAAATTTGCCAGATATGGAAGATAAGAAATGGTGAAAACAAAAATTATAAATATAAAAATAAGTAACATTATATATTAGATAAAAGTCACCCAAGCATTATGTGAGCACGAAAACAATGAAAAGTAATTGACGTTATTTTGTAAACAAGAGAAGTACATCTAACAATTAGACAATTGAGAACAATAAAATTTAATCCAATAATTGATTGTTTTAATATGAAATTTTCAAAGTCTGGCATAAAAGCCAGTAGCCCTCGTACCACCGACCCTTGAGTGGTGGTGATGATATATATATTTGTTAATCGATATATCACTGAAACATATAGGATATAGTGCTGGCATCCTCATTTGTGAAATTTCTACATCAGCAAATATATATTATATATATATATATATATATATATATATATATATATATATATATATATATATATATATATATATATATATATATATATATATATATATATATATATATATATATATATATATATATATATATATATATATATGCCTGAAATATGATGCGAGTGTGTGAAGACAAAGTTTATGCATATTAAATCTATAAGTAATACCAAATTATTAATTAAAAAATTATAAAACCAAATGTTTAAAAAAAATAAATTAAAAAAAAAATTGTAGAATTTTTTTTTTTTTGTTGCAATTATTAAGATGTTCTGAAAAATCAATTTTCAATTATTTCAAATACCGAAATGAGTACTAATTTGTACAGATGAGAATATAAACTTTTTTAAATGCGTTCGCTGCAAGAATATAGATAGATACAAACTATCATATATATATATATATATATATATATATATATATATATATATATATATATATATATATATATATATATATATATATATATATATATATATATATATATATATATATATATATATATATATATATATATATTATTATTATTATTATTCTGGTGGAAAAGACCAGATGTTTACCTAAATTCCGCCAGACTTCGGAAAACAAATTCCAATTCTGAATCAAAAGTAGACACTATAATGACTCAGCGTTTAAAAGTGTAAATATCAAAGTGTACCGCGGCATAAACGGTAGAGTGATGGACTCACGTGATTGAGAGAACCGGTTCAATCTCGCTCTGGGATCCTAGGTATTATACTACTTAGAAGAGTTTCTCTCCTTCGAATATGGCAAGGCACGTGAGAAGTATTTATCTATAAAAAAAAAAAAATTTTAATATTGGGAAGAAGAAAGGTGTTTGATATCATACGACCATTTAAGTCTGAACAAGTTAAGAGACGCAACTGTATGAAAAGACGTGAACCACAGCATCTCTCTTCAATGGAACAGTTATGAAACTAGTGTCTTCAGAATCGTCGTATCAATTATAATAAATCGATAGAATGGGGGAAAAAATAATAGTTTGATCTGCAGTAGGAGACCGAAAACCACAACCAGAATAATACAGAAAAACATCTGATCAGGGTCAGCTGGTGTACGACCTTCTTGCTACAGTCTAAGCTATCTGCTGTTGTTTTTTTGCACTATATATATATATATATATATATATATATATATATATATATATATATATATATATATATATATATATATATATATATATATATATATATATATATATATATATATATATATATATATATATATATATATATATATATATATATATATATATATATATATATAGTAGAGAGTAGAGAGAGAGAGAGAGTGAAAATAAAAACTACATAATGAACTTTAGGCAAATTAAATACAAAAATAGCAGTAAAATATATTAAATAGAAAAATACAAACTCTGTATATATATATATATATGTATATATATATATATATATATATATATATATATATATATATATATATATATATATATATATATATATATATATATATATATATATATATATATATATATATATATATATATATATATATATATTAGTAGAGAGTAGAAAGAGAGAGAGAGTGAAAATAAAAACTACATAATGAACTTTAGGCAAATTAAATACAAAAATAGCAGTAAAATATATTAAATAGAAAAATACAAACTCCGTATATATATATATATATATATATATATATATATATATATATATATATATATATATATATATATATATATATATATATATATATATATATATATATATATATATATATATATATAATTTTTTTTTAATATATATAATTGTTTCAATAAATTTAAACATTCAAGATAAGAGTGACAGATTAATTGCAGCCTCTTCATCAGTCTCAATTCCTATTTGATCAAACAACTCCTTTTTGCTCTTTGGATAACTTTCAAGAATAGCATTTAAAATATCCATGGCAAGACGTTTTCTCCTCTTCCATTCTTTCAATTTCTTTTCCCTGTCGAATTCGATCCTTTCCTTCTCTTGCTGAGTTACAACATCGCCATTACACTGAATTTTTGACAGTGATTCTTTTATAAGAGCAATTTCATTTTCAATCTAATGAAAAATATCAAAATCATTACTGACGATGCAAAGTAGAATAGAACTAATAATAATATTTTTTTCATTTATTTTTTTTGTTGTACTTGTCAAAACTAAATTGAAGAAACTATCTCATCCTGAAAACCTTAGTAACTGAGCAGCTCCAGGGGAAGAAGTATCCTAGAAGTACAAATTTAACAATAATCCCCAAGCAAAATCATAAGCTATATTAATAATTTAATAACTATTTAATAACTAAGGGTAGAGGTGTCAAACCTAGCAATTGGTAAATGAACATGTAAATAAGAAATAAGCATAGCACTTCTTACTTGTTTTATATTGGCTTCTGCTTCTTCAGTTGTCATACTACTTCCAATGTTCTTCTTTTTACCCTCCAAGTCACTTGCTTCTTTTGTTTTTATTTTCAAGTCTTCGGTTAGTTCACTAATCTTGGCATCAAGTTCTTTAAGCTTTCCATCTTCCAATGGAGGGAAATTGTCCTGAGTGATTACATAAACTTTTTGCTTCCCATACACTTTTTCTTTAAGTGAACCATTCTGAATGGAAATAATGAAAATTGTCTTTTTGCCTAATTCTTTGTCTTTAGTTTTAAAGCAAAAATAAAAGTGTAAACAATAAACTTTATGAATATTTGGTAGAAGATCTAGTTTCAAATTATTTTAGTGCATTACAACTATGAAGCATTATTGCATAGGTAACTTTAAATTTTAATTTGACAGTATCATAATGAGTAATCCATACAATAATAATTATCAGTGTGGGATAATGCATGTTAATTGTCACAGAAAAAAACATACTTTTCTGAATCATCAAAGTAATGATATTTTTAATTTTAAAAAATAATCTGCAACATTACAATTATCAAAATAGCTGTGGATCTGATAATTTTTTTTACTAGCTCCAGCTTCAATTCCATTATTTAAAAAGAATGTGACTCCAGTCTTAGCTCTGGCTCTGAAACTCTATGCTACTGTTAAAAATTTTTTTTATCTAGACCCATCTTCACCTAACCCCCCTCCCCGAAACTTTGTTTTTTGCTCTTGCTGTGGCTCTGGCCCCAACTGAAAGATATTTTTTGCTCTGGTTCCATTCTTTAGGCTTTGCATGTCCTGGTTATCAGAATATATGATGTAAAATCTAAATAGCATATGAAAGAGTGGAAATAACATTTGGATATAAGATATATATCATTAAAATATATAAAATAAAATGCCTGAAGAGAACTTTAACATTTGTTATATCTAAATATACTACTTTAATTAAATATAGTTATTAGATACATGAATTTAATTATATAAAATTACAAGATGTCATTTTGCATGCTCCTCCAGTGTACAGAAAACAAAAATCTTTCATCCGCTATATATATATATATATATATATATATATATATATATATATATATATATATATATATATATATATATATATATATATATATATATATATATATATATATATATATATATATATATATATATATATATATATATATAGTTATTGGGTTTCTGAAAAACTGTAAGAAGTCTCTATTTTATATATAAAAATAAATTTGAGTTTAAAGTTTTTAATTAAAGATTCACATAAAATCTAAATTCTTCAATACAATTTGCACTGTAAGTGGTGCATGGCTTACTCTAACTTTTTAATCTCATGTTATATACTCTTTTTTTTTTTTTTTTTTTTTTTTAGTTATGCAGAACTCAAATTAATACTCCTTAATGATTTTAAAAATCATTTATTCAATTAACAAAAATATATACAGTATATATATAGCTCAATCGAAATTGTTAGGTATACAAAAAATTATTTTAAATTAAATTGTCCATCTCACCCAACTTTATAACCTCTGAAAATTTCACATAGATTGGTTGAAAAATATGAGTCATTCAGATTTTTTAATGGTTAGCTTTACCCCATATCTAAAAAGCATTAATATTCTCTAAACTTTAAAGAAAATTTACATTTTCTTTAATTAAAGCAAATACTTACCTTTTTTTTTTTAACTCCTCTTAATTGAATTTTTTCATAGTCAACATTTTTTTTGGGGGGGGGGAGTAGACTAGAAAAATTTTGAATTTTGGCAAAAAAATTTACCCAAAATGAGGGAAATTTTTTTGTTATAGTTATCATTTATTATATATATTTACTTTATATAAAGCATTGAAATATATGGGCTAATCTATCAAAAAAATAAAAAATAAAGAAAAGTAATTTCTTAAAAAACATTTTACTGAAATTTAATTTTGAGGGAGGTGGTTAGTCTTACCCTGTTTTACGGTATATATATATATATATATATATATATATATATATATATATATATATATATATATATATATATATATATATATATATATATATATATATATATATATATATATATATATAAAGTATGAAAAAGTATCAGTACTCTATATCAGAAATATTTTAAGAATTAATACTTGGTATAAGTAACCATTCTTTGCATATTGGAACAATAAAGAAATGGTACATAACAAATAACAAATGCTACAAAAGTGGTATTAGTATCTGCTAAACTGAAAAATTTATATCACTATTAGTAAAATTTTGGTATCACTTCATCCTTTATATGACTTTATATGATTACTGTAGAGTAAACTATAAAAAAAAATCTATCATTAAAAAATTAAAAATTATAAACAGTTTTTGTACTTTTGTAAAGTTCAATTTTAAATTCTAAAATTGTAGAAGTGCCAGGGTTGGCATTGATTAAATCAAATTGATTTAATCAGTTGATTAAATCAATTGATTTTTTTATGAAAAAATCATGATTTTTTTGATTTTTTTAAAAAATAATGAAACTGTTTTTTTTTTATTTGTTTTATTTTGTCATATTTTTTGATACATAATGATATAACAGATATATTAGTTCCTTCTTACTGTATTAAAAAACTTTAAAGTAGTTTATATATTAGAAATATAACTTCCTTAATATTTGGTTCAAGATTTCATATAGGGTAATACAAGAATCTGATCTTCATTAATATAATTTATCCAATATAGAACTGTTACAACATTATAAGAAAACAATATTCCTCTATATAAATTATAAAAGAAAGAAAATTTAAGCACTTTTGATGCATAATCATTAATCCATAAATTAAATACATAACTTGCAAAATATATATATATATATATATATATATATATATATATATTATATATATATATATATATATATATATATATATTATATATATATATATATATATATATATATATATATATATTTTGCAAGTTATGTATTTAATTTATGGATTAATGATTATGCATCAAAAGTGCTTAAATTTTCTTTCTTTTATAATTTATATAGAGGAATATGGTTTCCTTACAATGTATAAAAATTTAAATGGTTGAAAATTAAAAGGAATTGTCTTTTCTGTTTTCTCTTTTGTCTATAACCTCAAATTGCATTAGATTAAAGCTCAATAAAATTTTGTTGAAGATTTGATTGAATATATATTTGGAATTCTAAACTCTAACAGTTCTATATTGGATAAATTATATTAATGAAGATCAGATTCTTGTATTACCCTATATGAAATCTTGAACCAAATATTAAGGAAGTTATATTTCTAATATATAAACTACTTTAAAGTTTTTTAACACAGTTAAGAAGGAACTAATATATCTGTTATATCATTATGTATCAAAACATATGACAAAATAAAACAAATAAAAAAAAAGTTTTATTATTTTTTTAAAAAATCAATAAAATCAAAAAAATCAAAAAAATCATTGATTTTTTGATTTTTTTGATTTTTTTTAAAAAATCAAAAAAATCACCAACCCTGAGAAGTGCATAAGCTGTCAAGAAACTGCTTAAAAAAAATAAAACAAAATTTAAAACCAAGTATTGGGCATGTAGGTTTTTTTTTTCAGTTTGCAGTGTATGTTCTGGGCGCTGGTAAAAGACATTCTTTGATAAGCCAATGCAGCTTCTTATAAACCAACCCTGATTTTCTTATATTACGTAAACTGCATAAGATGCTCAAAGATAACATTTTTTTAATAAGCATACTTACTTCTACTAACGAATCAAGAGCTTTTTGAACAGCAGTTTTTCCAATCTCCTTGTGCAAGTTAAGAAAAATGTCATTTACGCTATATGGACGATTTTGTTGCTTCATATAATTAAAAACCTTAACCGTCCCATCATCTTTTTTACTCATCTCTGTATATGACTATTAATATTTAGTAAATAATAATAATAATAAAACTAACAGAACACTCACATCACCTTTAGAAAAATTTGAAATTTTTCCACTACAAATTTGTATCCTTCTTTTTCAATATTCAAGAACGATTAAATACAGCGTCAATTTTATGTCAGTTGTAGTTGGCTATTTTTCAAATTTCTGAGTGTGGATCATCTCCGATGAAAATACAAACAAATGAAAACTAATCTTAAGAACCGTGTCTTAAGTCTACAGATAGATAGATAGATATATATAGAGATAAATAGATATATATATATATATATATATATATATATATATATATATATATATATATATATATATATATATATATATATATATATATATATATATATATATATATATATATATATATATATATATATATATATATATATATATATATATATATATATATATATATATATATATATATATATATATATATATATATATATATATATATATATATATATATATATATATATATATATATATATATATATATATATATATATATATATATATAGAGAGAGAGAGAGAGAGAGAGAGAGAGAGAGAGAGAGAGAGAGAGAGAGAGAGAGAGAGAGAGATTTTTAGTTAAACATTCTGCCACAGCATGTCTATCAAACTTTGTGTATACTTAGTTGGGTGCATGTTTTTTTAGAAGAATTATTTATATCAATTTGACTGCTACCCGTACCTCAGAACCAGGTAGTGATGATTATATTTTTTATAAAATTATTTTTTAGCAATAGAAATATCGATACATCGATAGGAGTATCGATATATCAACATCGAAAATTCACTATCGAAAGTTCAAACACTCTAATTAACAAAAGTAGTTTATTTAAAAAAAAAAAAAAAAAAACTATTTTAAGATTATCTCACTCGCTCATCAATGTTTAGATATTTTGCAGATTAAAGAGATTATTATCAACTTGGGTAAATCATCAAATCGAAAGTGGCTAAGGATTTGTTATCGATTTTAGTTATGTTCCTCCATATCTCAAATGTTTAATTTGAAAATGTTAAATAAAGAGGCTCAATTTTTTAATTTTTATACTTTTCTTTAGGAAAGCTGCTAATATTTTTGACCTTTTAAAATTTTTATGAAAAACTATTGCACATTGTCATTTGAACTTTTTCAGTAATTCCTCTTTTGTTATTCCTCTCACAATTTTACTATATACACATTAAAGCTTATTTTATATTTTTTTATTTTGAAGGTAAATTATGGGTAAACTATATAGTTGTGAAATAAATATCTTTTTCAGAAAATTTTAGCTATCGCTATTAGTTATGTCTTTAGGTTTTAAGGAATATTTGATAATCAAACTACATAATATAATACTTAATTACTTAGACAAAATATATTAGTGTATGAAATCAATTCAAAGGAATAACTGGTGATCAAATTGTACAGTTCCTTTAGCAAAGCATAAACTATGATATTTATTTTGTAGACAAAAGTCCCATAATTATTGATTTGATATTCAAATAAAAGAATTGTACATGTTTTAAATAAATCTTTTGCATTATTAATTACATAGGAATATTATTTTCCTCATTTATCTTCACTTCTTAGGAAAGTAATGACAAGAGAGTTCCATTAATTTAATTACAAAAATTTATTATATAAAATTTGCGATAAAAAAAATTCCGTCAAGCACTACTGTGAATTGATTGTTCCCTCTTCATTCAATTCTACTCATAAATATTTAATGAATTTTGCTTCTCAGAATTAAGTAGTCTTTACAATTTTACTCTGCTTATTTGAATTCACCCTCCACGACTTATTTTCAGTACAAAAACGCTGGAATAAGCCAAATCGCCATAATGAATACAGAACCTATACGCAAAGGTTTGTCTAAATATTCTAAACCTATAAATTTTTAGTTCGACCAATTTAAAAATGATAATTTTAAACTACTAACATTTCTTTGAACTTTTTACAGCAGCAGTCACAATGAAAATAAATGTATAATTTGCTGTTTTAGTATTAATACGTTAATTGTATAAATCTTTTACTTATAAATCAATGATAGTATTTGTTATTTACGATCATAAATTAATACTTTACTTACAACTTGTATATTAAAGTGAATTTTAATGTTCTCCAATAATCGAAAATTAAATACAGTAATTAAGCGCCTTATAAAACACAATAGCTAAAACACCTGCAAATAATCCTCACAATTTAAAGTAATAGAAGAAAAATCATACTCATACTCTTAATGACTTAAAAGGCTTTAAATGGCTTCAATTGTACATATTTTCATTCTATGTTTATTATTTGTAAAAATAATTTTACTAGTTGTTAAACGTATTTTGCTAATCTAATAATACCAACTCATTCCGTCCGAAATTTTCATGACTACTTTAATTAACGTTTCAAGATCTCAAACCTTTTCTTTTCAGCACTTTCGCTTGTGACAAAAATCAGACATTCAAATACTTCCAATATTTTATTCAAAAAAAAGATTCTAAATAACTGATAATTCGCTAAAAACACTTCCTTGCCATCTTAAACACTAGTATTTCAAGCATTTCAAATTTCCCCATGGAAATGAGCTTGTAAAGAAAATAAATTCCAATAATAATAATTAAAACCTTACAATTCTTATTAGAAGTTTTTAATGGTAACTTTTAAAGTGTGAAATCAAAAAAATTTATTATTATATTTTTAATAAAAAAAAATATGAAATTTTAACAGTTATTTTAAAATAAGATTGAAGTAAAAGGTCAGAACTCAAAAATAAATTTAGAAATGGTAATAATAATAAAACGAAGAGAAGAAACGGACAAAATACACGAGACCAATACATATAATGAGTACAAATAATAGTAATAATAATATAATTATAATAATAATAAAGTAAAATCTGAAAATAATAACCAATACTATTAAAATTTTGAAAAATATTTTTATTTTTTTATTTAAATTTTTTTATTTTTTTTTTTGCATGAAAACCTAAGAGATAGATATTAACCAAGAATGGATACACAAAGATTGCACTTACAAAAGGATTTTAACTTTTTTTTTTTTTTTGTATATATATATATATATATATATATATATATATATATATATATATATATATATATATATATATATATATATATATATATATATATATATATATATATATATATATATATATATATATATATATATATATATATATATATATATATTATAATTTTAATATACCTTTCCTCTCTCATAAACGCCTGCAGATTAAAATATACGAAGAGGGTAGGAAAGAAAGTCATATTTTCGGATGTGATTGCATACTTAACTAAAAACATTTCCAATATTAATATTTTTATAATAATAATTAATGTATTCCAAATATTTTAAAAAACGTTGCTTCCCTCAACAAACATTAAAACAATAAATAAATAAATAAATAAATAAATAAAAAATTAACAAACAAACCTCTCTCTCAATTTGTTAAATATTTTCTTGTTCGTTTTTGTTAATAAAAAAAAAATAAAATAAAAAATACTTCGAATTTAAATTTAAAAAAAAAATATCATTCAATATCAAGTTTAAGTTTTCAATAGAAATTCACCTGATTTTTAATATCTATTTATTACTATTAGAATTTAAAAAACTTAAAAATAAGAATAGCTATTCGACCAAATCCAACAACCATAACTGAACTGTCTTAAAACAATCTTATACAAGCCGTAATAAGCCGAGCGTAATAATACAATCTCGTAGTTTATTTGAATCATAAGAATGATAAAAAGAATTAAGTACTCCGCAGGAAATATATTTAAATTTCCTTTACCCCATGTTACAGCCACAATTGTGCAAATGTATGAATTTTAGCTTGCAGTTTATTTTAAATTTTTTATAATTTTATATCAATTTACGAAGTAGTAAAAACGCAAATTACAGGAAATTAACGATTTCAGTATCGATACAAAAATTATTATGATTCATGCTTATCGAAGATCAAATTATACACATTAATAATTTTAGTGAGTGTTAATTTATATGATTTAGTCACCTTTAATAATGTTGATAGATAATTATAATAAGTAAATGTTCAATAAATTTTCATGTAGGTATGTAATTTGAGTACTCTTCTTTTTTTCCCGAATCCTGGAAGTGGATATTCGCATTTTGATCACACTACCTTCCTTTAAACCTGAAATAGGAATAACGAATTTTCACTCAAAAGTTAAACAGAACATCATGAGTGACATATTTACAAATAAAAAATGAACATATTTCAATGGTTGTTGGAATAAGAATCGCAAAGAAGTGTCTAAACTCATAGCTCATATGGCTTTAATATTTAAGTGCCAAGTCATTGGTACCTGGATCGAAATACTCTCGCATTCTAGAGTTCGTTCAACTTTTTTTTTATTTTTATTTTTATCTAATTATGGTAAATAAACCGGGTATTAACTTTGATTCATACTTCATTTCACATCGCACACACAGAATCCTCTTTGAAACAATTTTTTTTTGTGTTTTTCACGGCACAATGGGAGCCGGCGATATGGAGGTGAAAGCGCAACATTAGAGACGAGTCCTAGATGTAACGGAAGAAAAGAAAATAGAGAAGTGATTTATATCTTTTGTTGTAATTTACATTCCGTAGAATGCGAAATACAAAATTCCTATGGATTGGGAAACAGAGGATTCTGATAATGTAATAAGAAAGACTGTGTTCATAATGGAACGATACTAAGAATTTGTTTCCTGGAGGTCCCTAAAGACTGGATATTTCATCAGAATATTGTGATAAGAGAGGAGAACGTGGGAATGGAAAAATGTACAGGTCAGGAAATCTCTCAAAACATACGATAAATGTATCGAGTATGGATCACCACCAGTGGTTGGGTGAGGCTGCAAGTAAGATATCAGATTCTCACAAGGGTTTTCACAATAGGAAATTTAACACTTCGAATTTTTCCCTCCAGCAGTCTTACCAGCATGGGTAAAAATCACTCTTAAGGTAGGGAGAGGGGGGGGGGGCGGAGATTGTAGTAATCAATAACAAGGATTTTTATTAGATCCCGTTAAATTTCTTTTGGAAGGCAAGTTGAACTGAATTTCTTGAAAGTATCTACTTATAAAGCTGCCTGTCTGCTTGTTCATTTCATATTAACGTGATATGAAACCATTACAAAGTTTGTGAAACCTTTAAGGATACCTTTGAGGATGTTCACCAATGGAATATTGCTCTCTTAGAAAATACAGCAGGGTTGCATTAGGATGTACAAGTCTGAAGTTCGGTACTTGAAAGAGTACATTCGTCTAAAAGATAAGAAGACTATCATAGGTGGTGATGGGGAACGATTGATGACTTCTATAGGGACCCCTACAAAGTCATATATTGACTGGAGAATTAGTAATCCCCTGTGTGATTACTGGTAATGAGAGAGATAATGGAGTTTGTATAAGAATGTGAATTTTAGCAGAACATAAACAGTGAAACAGTTCACTTCGGAGGCCTTCATAGGTAGAGGTTAAGGTCGTCAGGCGAGTAGTTGGTCTTTACATGTCTAATGGAGGCTGGAAGTCCCTACTGGAGATTTGTACGAGGTGGAGTGGTACTTGGATAGCATGTGCAAATTGGTGCTTTTTTTATAGAGGTGGAGGTGTGGCCGAGGTGATATATGGTTAGCGTGTAAATAGGAAAATTTCTTAGCACATTTGATAGCTTTTGGTCCGTAAATTAAATATTGTGAAGAGCTATAAAATTTCTTTTGCTATTTGTATGAGAAGTCTTTTGCAGTTTGGGATGATCATTGGCACAATGAATAAATATAGGTTGGAGAAGGCCTGTATTATTTCTTGTGATACACATACTTTTAACAATGGAAATACTTCAAAGGGCTTGACACATATGTGGATGTTGTGTAGATAGTAAATCAAGGTTTAATTTGGAATATTTTAATAATGTGGAAACTGTGTGAGATGTTATTAATAACTAGGGATTAGGCTGTCTTGGTGAAAGTTTAGGTGATGGAAATTTAAATATATTTGTAGTACGTCTGCTAACGACATCAATATTGTCAGTATCCTCACCATGGACTATAGTAGCCAAGATATTTCTAACCGCACCTGAGGAAAGATTATGTGTATGGCACCCATTTGAGATACTCTAATTTAAAACTTTGGCTCAATCAAGGAAGTTCAAACAAAAAAGGGAACTTTTACTCATCTACATTCCCTCTGAGTCGCTTGCGCATAAGACATCTTCTAAGACTTTGCCAAGGATAAAGGATTAGAAGACTAAGCGGGAGAGCATTTGCAACGTTGGTAAAGTTAAAAATATATAGGATATCCAGCATTAAACTGGTGTGCCCAGAGGAGGGTCGGAAAACCAGAGTAAGGGTGGCTTGCGGCTGGTTGGATTTCCTTGTAAAGAGCATATTTTGAACCCCCCTTATGGTGAGAGGGAGTGAGAAAATGCAAAAGAGAAGGTCAATTCTCTCTCTCCACTAATATGCCAACTAGGTTAAGATGGAGTTTGAGATTTGGAGGCGATTGCAGGATGGAGAAGGGATTCGTGAACTCCTTCATTTGCAAGGCATTGGTGCACTTTAAAAAAGTTCTTTCCTGGGAATGGCCAAGGGAATGGAATGCCTGATTTGACTAATTGGGTATTTTCTTTAAGAGCAGAATATCAATATTAAACTGAGCCATATAAATTTTCTACAATAAATGGACAATCCCAGTAAAATACTACATAAAATAAAATATATATATATATATATATATATATATATATATATATATATATATATATATATATATATATATATATATATATATATATATATATATATATATATATATATATATATATATATATATATATATATATATATATATATATATATATATATATATAGCTAACCTTTAAACTAAATTTCCAAGAAATCTTGATTTGTAGCAATAACAAAAAACGGGGGGAAACTTCAATCCTCATCTGTTGTTCTCCATTGTGGCATCGTGACATAAACCTGACATTTCTTCTACTGGATGTCATATACGATAATAAATGACTTTAAAAATGTATGCAATAAATTGTAAAATTATTTGACATTAGAAATAATTTTAAAGGAAAAAATATTACATTCGGATTTAAGTAAAATTTTAAAGAAAATAACATTTCAGTTTTAGGTTTTCTTTTTGGACAAAAATTACTAATATGAAAAAATGTTCTATTCACTTTAAATTGTAAGTTACAAGTAATAATGAAAATAATAATAATAATAATAATAATAATTTCTGCCGGGCTTTATCTATATACGAACATTAACTATTAAGCTCTGATCCTTAACTTAGCAGGCATCATCGAGATAAGGTGAAAAAGAACAATCTCAGTCCTCGGAAAAATAATAATAATAATAGTAATAGTAGTAGTAGTAAGTAATAATAATAATAATAATAATAACCCCACTAATACACAGTATACTTTTGACTAACACGCGAAAATTGACACAAAAGTAAAGAGAAATAGAGATCAATTCTCACTGCATTTTTTTTTCTTTCAAATTTTCAGTTCATGTAACTTTTATTTTAATTATTTTAATGCAAAATGGTTTTATTATATATATATATATATATATATATATATATATATATATATATATATATATATATATATATATATATATATATATATATATATATATATATATATATATATATATATATATATATATATATATATAATTTTTTTGAGTGTACACATCTGTCAAGCAAAAGCCACATTTTTTTTCATCATTTTCTTATCTCAAAAAATGATCTAAATGTGTTCTATAACATTATATATATATATATATATATATATATATATATATATATATATATATATATATATATATATATATATATATATATATATATATATATATATATATATATATATATATATATATATATATATATATATATATATCACTAAGTTTTCAGTAGTTCTCAACTAATGAATTAATATGTCCAAATTCATGAGAATTCAGGCTAGTTTTATAATTTGTACTAAAGTCACAATAAGAACATTTAAATCTCTTGGCTTCTGCGTGATAATACATATGGGTCTTTAAGCTTTGTTTTGTATTCGTTTCGTATGGACAGTCAGGACATTTCAGTAACTTAACATCCAAGTGAACTTTCTCGTGATTTTTAAAATTACTTTTGAAGTTGGTTCCATATTCGCATTCGGTGCACTTGAACTTTTTCGTCTCTAAATGTACGAGCGAGTGTTGCCTAAAGTTCAATTTTCCGTTCGTAGCGTAAGAACATTTGTCACATTGGTACTTCTTCGAATCTAAATGATTCAGTTCGTGTAACTTAAGGCTCTGTTTCCGGTTCGTTTCGTAGTCGCAAATTTTACACTTGTAAACTTTAACTTCTTCGTGGACGCTTCCGTGCAGCTTCAGGTTCCTCTTGCAGTTGGTAGCGTAATCACACTTGTCGCATTTGAACCTCTTCTCATCCGAATGGTTCATTTCGTGTGTTTTAATATAATCTTTCCTGTTAGTGGTGTAGTCACAAATGGAACACTTGAATTTACGCTCTTCTTGGTGACTCAATTCATGCAATCTTAAACTGTCATTTCTGTGGGTAACATAGTCACACTTGGTGCATTTTAAGTTTTTAATTTTATGAACTTTTCTTTCATGGGCTCTAAAATATCTTTTAACATTAGATTCGTAATTACATTGGGTACACTGAAATAGCTTGGCTTCGTAGTGACTACTTTCGTGATCGAGAAGTCTCTCCTTAGTGGTAGCTTTATAATCACAAATTGAACATGGGAACTTTTTATTGGCGTGAGTCTTCCTATGGCGTTTCAAATGGTAAAACGAATTAAAAACTTTCTCACAACGGAAACACTTAAATGTCTTCGATTCTCCTTTCCTTCGTTTTTTCTTCTTTTTCTTTTTCTTTTTCGGAGGCGGTGTTGGAGGGTCTCCCGTATCAATTTCAAGAGGATCTTTATCCTGGAAAGAAAGATTAAGGGCATAATTGATGTAATTATTATTATTAACAATAATAATAATTATAATATCCTTATTTTAATAATTTGATAATAATGTACTGATAATATAAATTTCAATTATCAATTATCCTTCAATTCAACTTAAATGTATATTTTATTTTATGAAAAGAAAATCAATATCATAAAAATCACATTCATCCGAATTTAATGAGAAAATAAGGCTTTAAAAATAATTATCTTTTTTCTTATAATTTTCTGTATAGCCTACAACTCCAAAATTAAGTCCTGTGCCTTTTCAAAAAAAAAAAAAAAAAAAAAAAAAATTTTTTTTTTACCCTTCCCACTAAAAAACTTTTGAAAAATATGTGAAAAAAAAATCTGACTGAAGAATACAAAATATACATCTACATGATAGTAATTATAATAACGGAGTTTCTAGCTCCAAATTATTATTGTAATTTATGTTTATATCAGTTAAGAAAGAATTTTTCCTTCAAATTTAAATATGTGAACCACTTTGAAATAAAATAATCTCCATAACTGAATGGTTTTTATAAACACACCAAAAAATATTAAAAAATATGCCATATGCTAACTATATATAAGGAACGTATTTGGATGTATCTGGTGTGTAGGTTGGAAGACTCATCTACTTTACCGTTCAATTAAGAAACTGCGTGAGACTACACAGTTAATGCCATGCATAAACAATTGTAAATGTACAAATATGAATGAAGTATCTTTTAAACCTACAAAAATGAATAACTGAACATTAACATAGACTTAAGAAACAAAGTATGTAAGTTATGAAGAACTGAACACTATTTCTACTAGTTTTATATTTGATCATAAATTAAACATTATTTCTACTAGACAAAATATGAAAGGGAAGGATTTTTTTATATTAAAAAGTTTATAAGCTAAAAAAAAAAAAAAAAAAAAATTGTTTTTCATCAAATTTTTTTTTTTTTACAGTCTATTACTATATTAAACAGAGTTATAAAATTTACAAATTACATAAAGTTCTTATTAAAAAACTACCACTCCCATTTTACTTCAAGATATAATTGTTAGAACCCTTAAATGAGTATTTTTTCTAATAACAATCTACGTTTTCAAAGTAGAAAAGCATGAAAATACCTTTATTCAACAATATCAATTAAATGTAAGGAATGGGATTTAAGTTTCCCTTTAAATTTTAAAATAATACAAATAGCTTTTATAATGGATATAAAAGTCTTGTGGTATAAAAAAATTTTTTTCTAAGCAGAATTAAAATAATAATTACTCAGGAGAGGTTTAAATTTTCCTAAATGAGAAACTAAAGGAAAATTGTTTGACTGTTTTTAGCATGCTTGTTTACTGTATAAAAGGCTAACCAAAATAATATGCTAAGGAGATAAAGAAGTATATTGATAACACCAAGAAATAAAAATAATTATCCATATATTTAACATGCCATATTTGAACACAATTTAAAAGAAATGACAATGTACAACATCAAAAGGCTTTAACATTAGCAGGTAAAAGGCATCTTATTATTTTATTTTGTATATTTTTTTTTAACAATCACAAACAAGAATAAAAGTGTATTTACAGAAAATAATAACAAAAAGAATACAATGAAGGAATAAAAGAAACTGTTGTGAAGGAATGAAATAAATATACTGTAGTAAAGTAACTTGCAAACCTCAATCTCGGTTTTTATTTGACTTGGGCTGTAAATTTTATCTGGGTCAATTTCATCATCTTTCACTTCCATGGTCATGTCACAGAAGTCTAGTGGGTATTGATCAGGATCAACCTTATATTGTTTCTGAAAACAGAACATAACAAGTACTTACAGCTTGCAGAAATGATCACAGTTTGACTAGTGACAGATACATGGAAGACAGTTTTGCTACTTCAAGAGATAAAATCATCATACATAGACATAATATATTTAAATATATATTATTCTGCAAAAAACGTTTTTATAACTAGAGAAGGGTAAACAGTATTTCCAAATGGAACTGCAATATTTTTTTTTTTCCTTTTATAAAGAGAATTATTGGAAAAAAAAAAATCACTTTAAATAAAAAGTTATGTAAGTTCTTCAGCATTTAACATTCACAAGATGTTATTTTCAAATGTGAGATTGTCAAAGAGATAGATAGGCTCGATAATATTAAAAGCATTTACTAAAGTCTGTTCAAAGAATAGTTATAGAAAAGATTATAGAGTATACAACACAAACATTATAACAATATGGCATGATAAAGCGTCCATAGTTAGCACCCTGAAAATAAAAGAGGTTTTCACAATTATATATAAACATACACACAAAAGAACTTTTCTTTAGAGAGGCCAAAATTTTCTCTTTTGAACAGTTATCTTCCCAATTTCATATATGTATAATCTAACCACCATACCCTATTAGAGACACACACACACACACAAAAAAAAAAAAAAAAAAAAAGCAAAGAAAAGAATTACATATTAATGAGTCCCTCTTTAAACACCATTAAAAGTTTTAATACATTAAATTTTTGCATGATACCATTTGAACACATTAGTATATATATATATATATATATATATATATATATATATATATATATATATATATATATATATATATATATATATATATATATATATATATATATATATATATATATATATATATATATATATATATATATATATATATTATAATTTTATATTTTAAACTAATAACTTTCTCCAGTATGTAAAATGGATGAGTATGAATGATATTGTAGATATGTTTTCAAAGAAAAATATGAGATTCTCTCCATATATATATATATATATATATATATATATATATATATATATATATATATATATATATATATATATATATATATATATATATATATATATATATATATATATATATATATATATATATATATATTGACCTTTTCTGAACAAATAGTAGGTGCATTAAAACACCAAACCCTTCAATCAATAATAATACTTGCTAAAGAAAAATATAAAAACAAAGATTTTGATACAGTAATGAAATATCTGAATTTATATATTATAAAAAAAATGTAAAAAAAAAAAAATTTTTTTTTTAAATAAATACCAATCTTTTTTTTTAACAAAGGAGAAAAAAAAAAAAAAAAATGGCAGACAAACTTCTCAAACAAGACCACAAAAGTAAAATACAAATCTTCAAACCCCTATGAAAGCAAAAATCAAAAATGGCAACTTTTAGTGATTTATTCTCACATCTTCCAATTTACATTAGTCAAAAACTGCCAACCAGACCAACAACTAAAATGATGATATTTTAATAACATCTGTCACAATTTCATTAAAAAAAAAAATAAATAAATAAATAATTTACATATATAACTACATAAAGTGAGCAATGGACAAATAAACAGGATGTTGGTATCTTGTCACCATCCTCACAGCACAAGACAATATATCTGTCAATATCAGTAACAAATGTATCCCTGATCAAGCAAAGAATTCCAATTCAGACATCTTCACACAAAATTAAAAATTCTTGGAGTCATATATATAACAACACATGACTTCAAAGATATATATATATATATATATATATATATATATATATATATATATATATATATATATATATATATATATATATATATATATATATATATATATATATATATATATATATATATATATATATATATATATATATATATATATATATATATATATATATAATCAGGACTGACCAGGGCTAGAGTTTTGCCAGGGCGGGTCTCCCAAATTTGGACAAGGTTGCATAAAAAATTGCTAAGAGGTCAAAAGCATTGAAATTTTAGGTTAAGAAAATTAGATTTAATTATAAGGATGCAGTAGAATTTTCAACATTCACTTAATTAATGATTATATGCATTTGTCAGAAAATTACAGATTTTGTATAATAAAAGTTCGAAAAACTACAACAAATTTTTTTTTTTTTTTCTGATTCACAATAATTATTCAACAGCTTTACTTAGGTAAGACCCTAAGTTAAGGTTTAAAAAAATGTAAGATATAAAATTATCAATATAACCTGTATTTATACATATTGTTATTTTATTGCTGTGTATCAAATTTGTATCATTTAGCTACATTACTTCAAAATTATTTTGTTTATACTCTCAGTCACTATGCCTAAAAGATCAGCTTCAGCAGTATGGGAGTACTTAATAATGTTTCAGGATAAGCTCAAAATAGCTAAATGTAACACCTGCAGCCAGGAAATTAGAAGAGGACCTCCTGGTGCCCCAAGTAAAAACTTTTCAACCAAATCTTTATGGAGGCATCTAAAATCAAAACACAAAGATAAACATTCACTAGCAGAAAAGAAACTGAAAATAAAAAGAAAATATTGAAAAAACAAGAAGAAAAATCTTAATTTTCTTACATTTTGTTTGATTTAATCCACATTAAGATGTATAATTTGTAATTTTAACCCTGGCAGGTAAACCCAGTTTTCTGAATTACTAGCCAGGCCAGGGTCAGTAAAAATGGCTGGGGCCCTCATCAGTCCATATATATATATATATATATATATATATATATATATATATATATATATATATATATATATATATATATATATATATATATATATATATATATATATATATATATATATATATAATTTGAAAAACACCTCTCCCAATAGCAGTTAACTGATAGTAGAATAGGGGGCCTTTGGGCAACTAACCTCTGATCTTCTAAGCAATTTAAATTAGGGCAGAAAAAATTGGTCATTTTCAATTCCTCAAAAACTGTTTCTCCATCTCTCTACTTGACACAACCATGACATCTTCAAAAACACACAGCTCAAACCTTCTTCTGTTTTTAATATTTCAAGTTTTTTTTTTTTCCTAGTAATTTTTCTTGGATCACATTACTTCTCTTTCTAAGCAAGTTTCTAAGAGGTTGAGTGTTCTGAGGCACCTCCATAATTTCTTCACACCACGCCAGTTTCTTGCTCTTTATAGGGGTGTTATTCACCCCTGTATGGAGTACACCTTACATATCTGGGGTAGTTCCACTCATGCAGCTTTCCTTCATTTTGACCCACCCAATATGTGACAAAGGAATAATGGAATTAAAATCTTAATTTTCTGATATTTTTTTTTATTTATCCACCACTCTAGCAAGTATAATTTGCAATTAACCCCAGTTTTCCCAGATTAGTTGGGGTTGGCTGGGACCAGAGCCCATATCCATCACATAACTCCTCCATTGAGAAGGACTTGAGCAAAATGGCTTTCTATACAGTCTCATCCTTTCTCTGTCCAACTCACTGACCCATCTTAACCACCACACTCAATCTTACATGTACTCTACAGGTAAAGTCTGAAACACACTCCCTTTATCTGTTTTCCCAACTTCCTTTGACTTGCACGCTTTCAAAAGCCATGTATCTGGACATGCTGACCTTTAATGACCAGGTTCCAGTATTTCCACAACTCTCATGGAAATTAGTAGGCCTCTGGCCTTTGCCCACCAGATATATATATATATATATATATATATATATATATATATATATATATATATATATATATATATATATATATATATATATATATATATATATATATATATATATATATATATATATATATATATATATATATATATATATATATATATATATATATATATATATATATATATATATATATATATATATATATATATATATATATATATATATATATATATATATATATTCTACTACAATTTGCATTTTGCTTTATGGTTGGAATAGATTCCAAGATTAAAATATTAGGATACCTGTGGCCAATAAGATGTTGAAATACAGGATAAAATATAGTATAAAAAGCTGTCAAGTATAACTACATTCAACTAATTAACTCTCCTTTCATTTTTAATCTCAAAGAATGGTCATTTACTTCTTTATTTGATCTATTTTAGCTGAAATTCTGTTTTTCTCCAGAATGAATTTACAGATGTTACTTTACATCACAGACTTCATTTTACTTCAATTTACAAATATACTCATTCCTTTTTATATGTTGAGCTTTGCCAATTCTGAGTCTGCAACTTAATTATTATTATTATTTCCTCTTCATTATTTATAACATATTCTTTTGAATTCACATCTGAGGATTTTACAGGTATTAGGAGGAGGTATATTCCCACCTCTTTGAGATACAGATAAACAAATGTTGCGATTTGTGGTCTGACATTTTTTTTGAGTAATAAAAATGTGTCATCAATGAAAGGCATGTAAGGCACTATATATTCCTGAAGGATATTATCACTATATCTTTCTGCTATTGAAGTCCCCCTGTCTAAAATATGCAACTTGATGTTGGCTCTCAAATTTGCCAGTCCACACCATCACAAGGATCACTTCTCAAATGGACCCCTTGGAGAAATAATCCAAGGGGTATAAGCTTTCTAGGAAGTCTCCACACTCACTGACGTCAGTCTGGTACATGTAGTGTAAACCAAAACTCATCAGTGAAGAGTACATCTCTCTGTTGTCCAATTTACATAACTGTAATTGGGTAACCCCATGCACTCTGGTGAGAAGGGGACAAATGGCAGGCTGTCTAGTAGTCATTAATCTTATGGTTTTCTTTGAAATGAATAGTAAGGAATGGTCTCATTCAGACTGTACAAGGACTTTAAAAGTTAAATGCTTGTTAGTAACTGATCTTGCAAAACTACTAGATGAAGAATTTGTCAACACTCACTGAAGAAGCCCTTGGGTGATCCTAACCTTGTCTTCTACAGTGCTGCCAGTCTCAATAAACTGGAAGAGCATCCAACAAAATGTTGATTGGCTGATCCCCTATTTCCAACAGTGTGATCATCTTGGTTGCAAGCTCCTCTTCTCTTGCTGTGAGGCTGTCCATTCTTCAGGCAATCTAGCTAAATGAAGACACTTGACATTGTAAATTGCAATGACTACAAAATCCTTTGAAGCTCAATGTATACACAGACAGAAAATGATAAGTCCTGCAGTTTGGGTGACATGTACTCAGACAGTACTGCATATTTTTTGGTTGTCCTATTGTCTAAACCTTTGTTCTGTTTGGATCACTATAAAAGCAATAAAACTAAATCCTAACAACATAGTTGGTCACTTAATACTAAATTCCATGTGATGCATTAATTATGTCCAGTATAGATATATATATATATATATATATATATATATATATATATATATATATATATATATATATATATATATATATATATATATATATATATATATATATATATATATATATATATATATATATATATATATATATATATATATATATATATATATATATATATATATATATATATATATATATATATATATATATATATATATATATATATATATATATATATATATATATATATATATATATATATATATATATATATATATATATATATATATATATATATATATATATATATATATATATATATATATATATATATATATATATATATATATATATATATATATATATATATATATATATATATATATATATATATATATATATATATATATATATATATATATTAGTACTGATTCATAAATATAAATACAAGTTTGATATTTTATTTTCAAAAGGCACGCTTTAAAAACTTAGCAGCGCATACAAAATTAATTAAACCTTCATTTAGTATAACTTTTCACATTTTTGCTAAAACCAATAAAATTCTAAGGTCAAACCTTGTCAAATTCTCTATACAGAACTATACTCTGATAATTAAGTGTTGCCGATTCACATATTTATGAATAAAAGTGTGGGAATTTTAAATTCTATTGACACACAGTTGGTCGAAAAAGTCTTATTGAAGATCAAAAATCTAATAAACCTCAAATTTTTATTACAGACACCCATTTGTAAATATTCATGTAATTTGTCAAGTTTTTATTATAAAAATAATGTCAAAAATTTTTTAAAAAAGGTTTTAAACCTCTTAAGCTAAAGTAAAGAGTTAATGACTTACATTTTAAAATTAATATACAAAAGTTATAAATATGTTTTGTCATTAAATAAAGTTAAATATATAAAATTTCAATGTTAAAAAAAAAATTTTTGTACTTGCTCTGACAAAAATAGGCTATTGCCCACACGAGACCAATCAGAGATTACAAATAACACTGTTAAAATACAATCCAGTTAAATTGTTAATATAACGTGATATATATGATTGAAAGTGCATGTTAAAAGAGTAAGAAATATTGAGAAAGATCATTTTAGACAACCATAGATGATTTTAAGAATGAGCATATCAGTTAAATCTGGAGTGGAGGTTCAACAGAAACAGATGAAATTTTAATAGAAAAAAAGAGTCATTCACAAGAGATGTCCCTGGTGGAACTGGCGGGTGACTAAAAGGTTTGCAAGAGTATTGTCCACTGTACTAACGTTATTATAAGGAGTGTCTCAAAAATTTTGCAGGCAGAAAAATTAGGGTCTGTAAAAGTTAGCAAATTTATGACACTAAAAGCACCTATCTCCCTTTCACAAAAAGCTGTGTGAGCATTTATAATATTTATACACCATACAATGGCAGTAGACATCTACACAGGGGAATTAAGTGCTATAAATAAGTTCCAAAGTGCCTCAAAATCATTAACCTCTTAGAATCTTATTAAATAGAGAAATAATGTGATTCTTTGAATTGCATTAAAAGGAAATTTCAAGACTATGAAAAAAGGAAGACACGGTTTCATTGTTTTAAACATTATAACTCCAGAAGACCAATCAAATAGATAAAATGAAGCAACAAAGTTTTAGCCTTTGAGACATTGAAACAATAATGTGTTCTATGCTTCAATCACAGATGTGAGAAAAACTAGGGGTCAGCCAAAGCATTTGATTTTATGTTGTCCAGTTTGTTGTAATTCAAAATGAATAGTAATGTAAAGGTAGATTAAGAAGCCCTTGGGTGATCCTAACCTTGTCTTCTACAGTGCTGCCAGTCTCAATAAACTGGATGAGCATCCAACAAAATGTTGATTGGCTGATCCCCTATTTCCAAAAGTGTGATCATCTTGGTTGCAAGCTCCTCTTCTCTTGCTGTGAGGCTGTCCATTCTTCAGGCAATCTAGCCAAATGAAGACACTTGACATTATAAATTGCAATGACTACAAAATCCTTTGAAGCTCAATGTATACACAGACAGAAAATGATAAGTCCTGCAGTTTGGGTGACATGTACTCAGACTTGGTATAGGCAAATAATAAACTAACACCTGATAGTGGGTAAATAGGCAATTTAACTCACCACTAGGTTTATTAACTAGGTTATGTAATAGTAGTGATGGTTGAAAAAGTAGAAGAGCACTATGGTTGCTGTTGCAAGAAACTCCATGAGCATCATTTATAGCAGCATTACTTACAAATTTTTGACAAACCTATTGTTGCATACATACTATGAAGTTGGTTAGTTAAAGAAGGGGAGAGCTCTTTATGAACATGCTGAAGCAATTCCCTCAGTGTAAGTACAAAAGTACACTAGGTACTACTATGTGTAGACAAAGCATAAAGAGGCAAACCACAGAGTTCAACAAAGCTGACCTTCCAAATACACAAATGTCTTTGGGGAAAATACTATAATTTGATAAATATAGATTTCAATTACCATTTATATTAAAATTTAACAAGAGTAATGCATTACGTCTTGTGTTAAAGTCATCTATGAAATACAAGTAACATACTTACAATTACCTATCATTTTTAATAGTTAGATATAAACTTACCTCATCATCTGAGTCTTCAATTCCATATTGAGCAAGATTGCTGTTCTCACTATCATTTGTACCATTTTTTATTGTGTATGTTATCCTTCCATCCTTATGGTTGGTGTTACTCCTTAGACACATTTTTAGTCTTGTTCTACTCTTTTTATTGGCCTCTTCATCTGGGCTACTTGCATCTTCACCATCGCTTTCTACAGCACTACTACCATTTTCACTTAGACCAATATGTTCATAGCTTTTAATTGAGCTTGCATCACTATCACTGGGATCTATATCTTCACTGTCACTACTGAAAGCATGTCTACCGTTATTTTTTGAATGGTGTATTTGCTGATTTTGATTGTTATGAACATCTTCACTAGCTTCAACTGGTACTTTGTCATCATCTATTTCCAAGGGATTGACTTCCTCAACATCACAATCAGATTGTTCACTCTCTCCATTTTTGGGATTTTCTTTATTTGAATCAAGCCTTTCTTTCTCTACAAGATTTGTTTCTTCATTATTAATATCTGCAGAATTTGTTTCTTCTTCTTCTGCCTCCTCTTCCATCTCTCCCTTAACAGTATGGTTATTTTCATTATGATCACTTTGAATGGAGTTATGCTGAATAACTGGAGTATCACTACAATCTACAAACATAGTTGATTCTCCTCCATCCATATGTTCTATATAATATCATATACTCCTCTCGCTTTTAAGTTGAAGGAAATATACATAAATTATATACAATTTTTGTGGTAGACATAAATTTAAGATTTCTTACATATGTATACGGAACTAATTTTTTAGTGATTCAGCTGGCTAGAAAATTAACATGTGGAAATAGTTTTATTTTAATTAATATAGTTTGCATTAAAACACTCCTGGAATTTAAAATAAACTGTATTAGAATAATCTCAAGTAAATAATTTATTTATAAAACATATAAATGAATTATATATATATAAAAATAGAGGTTATGGAGAGAATAGGCAATTTTAAATCTGATACTTATAATATTTTTTAAAATTTGTAAATATAAAAGAATGATTAAATAAATTCCAAAACACTCATTTGAGGGTAACCTTAACATTTAATTAAGGGTGTACCAGAACTGAAATTTTCAGTTCCTGCCAGAACCGAAATTTTTAATAAGCTAACTATAAAGAAATGCAAAAACAAAATTTTCTATATAACTTTCAACATAAAATCTTGAAACCTGAGCCACCCCAGATGTGAGCAGTACTCCATACAAAGGTAGATGAGACCCTTGTATAATTGAAGTAACTGCAAGGAAGAAAAAAATTCTCAGTCTAAATAAAAATCCCAGCTTCTTTAAACTGCCCTAGCAACCATTGTGATATGAGGTTTCCAAGACATTTTTTTGTTTACGTGAAGGCCAAGGATATTTATATTGTCAACAGGAGAGATGGGATAACCATCGAAAGAAATAGAAAAGTTAGGTGTCTTTGAAAGGGAGATTTCTAGAAACTGAGTTTTAAAGAGTTGAATTTCACAAGGTTCAGACAACCCCACTGGGAAATTCTATCCAGATCTGCAAGAATGGATCAGAGAGATGAAGACAAGAGGCAACTCTAGATGCAAAGGAAGGAGCAGATTTGAAATGAGTAGAAGATTGGTGGTTGAGTCATCAATATATGAATAGATAGGGTTAGATGAACAGCTGAGAAGATTAATGAAAAGTAAGAATAGAGTAGGAGACAAGACAGAACCCTGAGGAACACCACTTTTAACAGGAAAGGAAGAAGTCGCTCCATCAACAGCTGAAATGGAACAATTAGAAAGAAAGCTAGACATAAACAAGCAAAGAGGAGGAGGAAACCCAAAGGAGGGGAGCTTGGAAAGCAGTGATGCATGCCATACCCAGTCAAACATCTTAGATATGTCAAGCACCACCACGCAAATCTCCCCATGGTCCCTAATGGTAGAAGATCATAAATCTGTGATAGGAAAGTATATCACCAGTAGACCTCAAATACCAAAAGCCATACTGATGATCATAAAGAAGGGAATGGGATATATATATATATATATATATATATATATATATATATATATATATATATATATATATATATATATATATATATATATATATATATATATATATATATATATATATATATATATATATATATATATATATATATATATATATTTTATAAATAAATTAACAATTAATGTTTATTTAAAGGAATATATAGCAATTTTAGCTAGATATCCAGTATTTGAAACAGCGAAGAATGGGATCCCACTGGGTTCTGTGCTGCAACCAATACTGTTCCTCATATATGAATAATGAAGACAAAGGTCTTAAATGTAAAGATTCTAAGTTTGCAGATGATACCAAAGTGGTTACCTCAGTAAGAAATAGGGCTGAGGTTTCCCAAATTTGGCTGGGGCTAGGGTTGCCTAAAATTTGTAAAGAGGTCAAAAGTACTGAAATTTTAGGTTAAGAAAATGATATAATTTTAATTGAGATTAATTTAATTATAAGGAATGAGAAGAATAGCCAACATTCACTTAAATTAAAGATTATATGCTTTTTTTCAGAAAATACAGCTTTTGTATAATAAAAGTTTAATTTCAATACTAAGGACAATATGGAAATATGTTCATTGCAGTCCAATGAGATAAATATAAGAGTTAATAGTACTAGTTTCATTAAAATACTGGTGATAGTATATTAAGTTTTAAAGACTTCAAGTAACAAAAATTTTAAAATTTTCAGGAACCTAAATCTTCAGGATTCTCATCTTAGTGGGATGTTGTCCTTGCAGACTCTGATGATTCTGAAACCAGTACAGGACTTTGTTCAAATTTAACTGAGTCTGCTCTGACTGAGTTGAATATATAAAAATGAAAAAAAAAAAAAATTTAATATCAACAATGACTAAACTGCCTTCTGGAAGGCAAATAAGAATGATCTCCCCACACTAGCAAGCTCCAGCGCCAGTGAAAGAGAATTCAAAGTAGGGAAATCAATTCAAAAAGATCAAACTATTGCCAAAGAATGTAGAAATGTTATTTTTAAAATACAATATTAGAGAAGTAACAATCAATATCACTGCCCTCTGTTACTGAAAATTTACTCCCTCAAATTCTAAAGCTTATGATGTAAATGTTTAAGAAGATTCTGATAGTAAATAGGTGATTGAAATGAATGATTTTTCTCTTTTATATTGAATTTATTTTGTCCCACTTAAAATGTAACAAAGGAATAATGGAATTAAAATCTTAATTTTCTTATATAGTTTGATTTAGACCACCATTAATACCTGTAATTTACAATTTGGGGTTTTCCCTGATTATTAACCAGGGCCAGTTAAAAGAATAATGAATTACTGGCCATTAGCATATATTTACCCTTCAAGTCAAGGTTAGGTTAAGTCAAAATAGTTTGTCAAATTTAATAATGTATATACCTACATAAGTATTGATATATTTTCTGATTATCTTCTTTTGCCTAATATCTTATGAGATGTTGTCAAAGTTGCAGACGAAAGAAAAGCTTAATGTTTGAAATCTATTTTTACTACCTTAAGTATATTTTAATTTAGCAAATTTGATTTTCTGACCTATTTTTATTGTTTTTCTTCAATATAAATTACATTTCCAGTTTATATTTTCAATAATAATTAAATACCAGGTAAGAGACAAATCATACATTTTTACTATATATATATATATATATATATATATATATATATATATATATATATATATATATATATATATATATATATATATATATATATATAGCTATTCAAGATTTAAAAAACTTTTTATAACACCAATGATCCAGTAACCTTATTGTACTAGAAACTTGTAGGATATATTGTTCATTTCATATCCCTATACATAGTTCCAGTCTAAGTTGCAACTCGTAGGTATGTTATTAGTTTGGGCAACCTGCTAAAGCGAGAACCTTATACAAAAAAATCCACCACTGTGAATGACACAATTACCTCCTTTAAATATATATATATATCGGTATATATATATATATATGCACAAAATCATTTTCTGTGGCTCACTTAACCAAACAAATATAATTTCAGACCAATTCGTCTTTATAGTTTTGATATATATATATTACATGGTTTTGACTGTGACAGTTGAAAGAACCATGTGGTTTCTGTCTCTATTTTTACATAGGAACATAGGAAAATAGAGACAGTTAGAAGCCACAAGGGCCTATCGAGACTGTCCCAGTCCAAACAAATAATAACAATACTAATACATGCACGAAAGACTAGGTCTATCCCATCCCAGTTATCAGTTCATTCATGCATAGTCATGCATAGATAAAAGAAAAACTAAGCCCCATTACACATGCAATATTCAATGAACCATCACCCACTACAAAAACAATAGGTTATCTGTTGATCCAAAAATTCATATATACTCGCCAATTTGGCTTAGTCAGATTATTCTATATAATACCCAACCATCCATATATCTATCTAGCCCCTTTTTAAATTTGACAAGAGAATCACAGTCAACAACCTCCCGTGGCAAGTCATTCCAAAAATTAACAACTCTATTACTGAAACAGTATTTTCTTAGATCGAGATGGCATGGCTTCTTTTTAATTTTCTTGTTATGTCCTCTAGTTACTCTTCCATGGTCCACTATGAAGTATTTTTCAATCTCTGTATTACTGTCAGATGCAAATATTTTGTAAACTTGTATCATAATATTCTAATATTCTAGTTTTTAAAAAGTATCTAAGTAATTTACTATTCAACCCATTCATATTTATGTCATTAAAATTAAATTTTACATGCTTGTTTGGTTCACATATTGTGTTATTTAGATAAGTTGCATATGTATCTTAGTTGGCAACAAATTATGCAGTTTGACTGTAACAGTCTTGATAGGCCTTTGTAACTTCTTACAGTCTTTTTTTTTAATGTTCATCAGTCTCAATAAAAGGTGCCTTTATTTAACATCATAAAGTCAACTTCTAGCATTTTTCTGGGCTTCTATATTTTATCTTTTTTTTTGTTTTAATAATATACGATTGACATTAATCAATTATAGAATTCTAATTTACAACTTTATTTATTTATTTTACAACTCTGAAAATAATGGTTTAGGAAATTTATTTGTTCTTTTTCTACTACAGAAAGTTGTATTGGGAATTGGAACCATATCGAAGCAAGCCTCCATATTTTGAAGGCCTAATCTAGAAATACATAAAAAAATTGTACTTAAAAAAATAACATTAATAATTATCGTCATAAAAGCATACTACTATTATTATTACATTTTGACTCTTACTGTTTGATTTACAGAAAAAAAAATTTGAAAATCTATATATATATTTTTAAATATATATATATATTCAACTTTAAAAAATTGTGGCTCAAAATGTAAACAAGAATTTTTCCGTTGCAACTGCAACACTTTTGCGGGGGAAATTATTTTGACGTCACAATAATATTGTGATGACCATGGTTTATAGTAAAAGAACACAAGAATTAAAAAAATTAGTTAAAATAAGGCAATTAAAATTCAAATTCCATTCTTACATACATACAATTTAAGGTATAAGAGAACACTGCCAGAAGAACAAAAAAAGTAAAAGAACACAAGAATTAAAAAAATTAGTTAAAATAAGGCAATTAAAATTCAAATCCATTCTTACATACATACAATTTAAGGTATAAGAGAACACTGCCAGAAGTACAAAGCCACCAATTCTCAGTAAAACTTTATTCTATAAGAAAATTTAAATTATTAAAATAATGACAAAATTTGGATATTTATTATTTAAAATCCAAAGCATTCTCAAACTTATCCTAACCTATTTTTAAAAGTTATAAGAGAACTATTAGCTATCATATATAAATTTATTCTATAATTCAAAACTATTTATATGCATCTACAATCTAATAGTATAAGTTGCGAGTATTTTTAAAAACTTGATTAGTTATCGCACCTTCATGCAAATCATTCCAAAAATTTAATTCAAACTAGAGTAGGGTTTTTTTATATTTTATTATTATGTACTTTAGCTCTGCTAACTTGGTCTAGTAAAAGAACTTACTCTTCACAGCAGGGTCAGCATATGGAAACATCTTGTAAACCTAAGTCATATTCCCTCTCAGAAACCTTTATTCTAAATGCTCAGAAAACATGTCCGTTCCTTTACTATCCTCTCGTAACTTATTTTCAAAGCAAAAAATTACGCTTGCAGCTCTACTCTATTCCGTACAACCTCATGCATGTAAATGTCCTTCCTAAGATAATTCCCACCTTCCCTCCACACACACACACACACACACACACACACACACACACACACACACATACATACACAAAGGCAAGTTAGTGCTCAATATTCAATTACAGGCTTAAATTAATTTAAATTAAGCTTAAATTAACCTCTTTGATTTTAAAGACAATTAAGATGTATGATTCAAAGCATTTTGTACCTATATTTGTAGTTTCAAAATATAACTATAACACTTTTAATTGCCAATGATAAATCTTTTTTCTTTGTCAACCGATTACAGTCATTTCCCATTCATTTTCATAAGTAAAATTTTATTTAAGTTATCAACCTGAAGTACCTTGTATTTCTTGATTCTGAAATTTATACGCCACTTTCAGCCACTGACAAGTTTATCTAAGTCATTTTAATGCATTCCTCAAGTTTCTCAAAATAATGAGTAAGTTTATTATCTCCAAAGAACTTAGAAAATGCACTGATTTATGTATATTAGGAGCATAAATTGGCACAGAACAGAACTATAAATAACACAATCTTGACTATCTCCTATAATGATTTGTAACCATTAAGTACTAAACGTTCCTTTCTATTGCTCAACCAATTTTTATTCAGAATTAGAGACTGTGATAAGGTCTTCGGGGAGCCAGCAAGTTCTTCCATGGGGTTCTCTTATATATATATATATATATATATATATATATATATATATATATATATATATATATATATATATATATATATATATATATATATATATATATATATATATATATATATAACTGCTTTGTTTTATCACTAAAGATTTAGTTTATACTGGCACAAGGGTTTTTGTCGGGGGCTCCCAAAGATCCGGAGCTCCCCCAGCATCGCTAGGTCTGCGGATCCTTATCGTCGCCACTGATTAGAAACCATTCCACTCTTTCTATATAGAATTGTTGTGATAATTTGTGCATCAGTATGGAATCGGGATCCTTATTAATTGTTTTACTAAAATCTAAATAAATGACATCATCTGGTTCCACTTCATCAATATAGTATCATACTTCATAAACTCCAAAAGATTTGTCTGACAAGATTCATTAATTCTAAAACCACGTTCTGCAATATATTATTTTCTGCTAGACGTTTCTCTTCGAATTTTCAATAATTATTTTCATACTTTTGTTACTAATGATCTTAAATTAACTAGCCTATAATTGCCCAATTTTCCCAATTTAAATTTTTGAAAATATATATTCAATATGCACTATTTTCCAGTCCATAAGTTGATCTCAACATGCAAAAGTTTTTGTTCAAAATCAAACCTAAAACACATTCAATACCCAATTCTTCTAACTAACTTCTCTTAGAATTCTACCATAAATGCAATCAGGTCTTGTAGATTTAATTACAGTAAATATATTTAAATTTTCTTTCAATATCCTCAATCTAGCTTTCACGGAATTTTAGATTATCTGAAGCATGACTTTTTACACTATCAAAAAATAGTTTATCTTCAACTTGTTCAACTGTGAATACTGATGCAAAGTAACAAAGAATGTATTAAAAATAGTGATCAAGCCTGCATCTAAGTTAATCGGTTGAATATCTTAATTGAACCAATATTCATTTTTATTTCAAAACTGTAAAAGCTAATAAAAATTTGGTCTTTGATACTTTCCTGCAAGTTTAATTTCTGTTTTTTCTCCTAGAAAATCTTATCAGCGTGATTGAATTCATTCTTAACTCTCCTATAATCCTTAAGTCTATTTTCATGTTAATTTATTTGAATAAGTCTTTCTTTCTCAGTTTTTTCTCTAATCTCTCTGTACTCCACCAATTGTATTTTCTATTTCATGCCCTAATACCCCAACTCTGAAAAAGTGTGATTTGATATTCCTTAATTTCTTCTACATTTAAAAACAGTTTTGATTTTTAAATTATTTACTCAAGTTACTATTTTACAAGTAATGCTAGAAGTTTATCATATTTTTTTATATAAATTAAATCTGTATTTTACATTCTACTAATGCTTCTTCATATGCTACACTTTAAGTTAAATTGAATTATATTATGGTCACTATGTCCTAAATTTTCCTCTTTAAAACACCAGATTCTTCATTAATTAACAATTACCAAATCAAGTTAGAAAGTTGGTCTTTTCGTTTCGGTAATGATATGAATTAAAAATACAGACAAATTCCAAACTATTGTAATTATTCCAAAACTCTGTGAAGGTTCTCAATTTTTGTGCCTTTCATCGATTCCTTATGCTCCGATACTCATGAATGGTTTGTATTACCTGCTCCAACTTTTATGATGAAGTCCTTTATATCAGTCAGAGCATCTCGTCTCTTCACTCACTTGTACCCCTTACAGTCTCTCATAAAAATCCTCCTTTAGCTTCATCCTCTATCGCTTTAGTAGGAGTGTAGTACTGTAACAACGATCACTTATCCCGCTCTCGCCCTAAACTTTATTCTGATTATTCTCATGGACATCGGTTTTCACTCCATCATATTGTCATATTTCTCCATGTATTACAAATCCCATTTCTTCCCTGTGCTTTTACACCCGGCGTACAGGTAATTTTCCTTCGATTTAACAACATCTCTCCAGTCGAGGATCATTAATCTTACTCAACCCCCAGATAAGCTTAGAACCTCCCAACCTTCCTCATCAACTGGATTTGATGCCAAAAGGTCAATCTGTTTTATTATAACTTCACTATTGGTAATCATGGTAATCACGTATTTTTAGTTGTGCGAGTTATCAGCCAGCTTTAGTCAATTTCAGAGGAGAGAATTAAGTTTGTCTACTCTTTTTGGTCCTCGAGTTAAGGTCTTTCCTATTATTATTAGCAGTCTTCTATCAGCTATCTGAGAAAACTGCCGACAGAAGACCAGCAACTCATCACGAGAACGCAATATTAAAGAAGGTATATTTATTTTTTTTAAAACCGGATCGTGACAGAAAAGCTAGATGTTATAACATGAAAATAAAATATTTAGTCTGGATTTGAGGAAATATTACTTCAGTAACAGAGTAATTAATTTTTAGAATGGTTTGCCTAGGATGTGAATGTGATGGCTAGAAGTTCACTAGCAATATCAAAAAATAAGTTAGATAGGTACAATATATAATAATCTAAATATTATTTTAAACATAAGCACTGTTCTTATAAATATATATTTCTGTTGTGATATGAACAATGCCGTGAAATGTGGTTGAGGTGTTAAAAAAAAAAAAGTTGGGAGTTGATGACTGTAGATTGCATTATTTGTTTTATATACTATTCATACCCTACTTTATATGCACCAGTGACTAGGATTCTGGTTGTATTGTTTTTTTGTTTTTTTTTTGTTCTTTTTAATGCAAATTTTCCCTCGTGTTGGTGGCTGGATGAATGTGTCTATTATGATTTTAAAGCATATTTCATGTTCTGAGGACCTTGGTAGGCCCAAGAGATTTTTTCCTGTCTCCGGATTTTCTTATATTCTTTTTTATGTATTGTATTTTTAAGTTAAAAATACCGTACAGTTGGTGAAAAGGTCTTATTTCAATGTTTTTTCTGAAGTTGAATCTTTATAGCTCGAATTCTTTCTACTAAATTGTATGGAACGTCTTTTTCTTATTCTGCGCCTGGTAAAGTTAATAATTCGATGTAGTAACAATGAGGAAGACTGAGGCTACATGTTGTTTTAAGGGAAAAATTCGTAGAATTTATTTGTAAGCATAATTTTCATTAATTTTCATCAGATTCACATCAAATAAACTCAAAAACAAACTCTAAAACGTCGATTTCAAACGTATTTATATGTCTCTATCCGTTTCATTTATATCGGCATTTAAAGGAAAACTATAACTTTGATATTTTTAAATACGAGTATGTGTTAAAAACTTTTGTTAAAATGATTTGAAAGTTGAATTAATCAAAAGATCTATTATCTAAAATCACTTGTGATAAATTTTTGATGATGCCTCCAATTATCACTGCTATTTTTAATACCTAAAGATGGGGAAGATTTTATCACAAATATTTTGTTCATTGGATCAATATTGAATTTTCAAAGCATTTAAAGATTGGTCGAGTTACACATTTCTCTTTAGTTTAACTTTTTTTTTTTTTTTTTTTTTTTTTTTTTTTTTTTTTTTTTGTATATACAACAAAATTATTTATTTATTTTTAATTTTTTTTCCTGTACACAAACGCAAAACAGTTAAGTTTCTTTTTTGTTCTTTTTACTCGGCATTTTCTTTCTTTTTCTATTTCTTTTTTTTTTTTTTCAATTCTTCTCTACTTTTTTTCTTTTAAATCTCACAAATGGTTTCATTTCTAAGAATATAATGAGATTTAAGTTTACTCTGTGTTTATATTTTATAATAATAATAATAATAATAATAATAATAATAATAATAAATTTTATTGTCGTTGTTGTTGTTGTTAATATCCAAAGGGAGTAAAACTTTCATTTAAAAATTTTTATTGTAAATTTTCACATAATATATATATATATATATATATATATATATATATATATATATATATATATATATATATATATATATATATATATATATATATATATATATATATATATATATATATTATATATATATATATATTAACTTTTATAAAGTATATTATTCTTGGCGAATTTCCTTGGCAAAAACTTTCTCAACGTCTCAAACTTCTATGGTTAATGGTCCGTATATATATATATATATATATATATATATATATATATATATATATATATATATATATATATATATATATATATATATATATATATATATATATATATATATATATATATATATATATATATATATATATATATATATATATATATATATATATATATATATATATATATATATATATATATATATAATATATATATATATATATATATATATATATATATATATATATATATATATATATATATATATATATATATATATATATATATATATATATATATATATATATATATATATATATATATATATATATATATATATATATATATATATATATATATATATATTATATATATATATATATATATATATATATATATATATATATATATATATATATTATATTAACATTTATATATTAACAACAAATATTGAATAATAAATTACATAATTAACAACATATATTTTCTAATTAGATTGTAGTTTATTTTCTAATTCAATTTTTAACGTTTTGGCAAAATTTTTATTTTGATTATTAGAAATATCTCTGTCGCATTCTGCCTCGGAGAGCTCTCTGGAATCTGAAAAGGCAGAAGGGGGATTCAGGGGCTGAGAAGACACCAATGAAGAAATGCTGATACAGCTTTCTGGACTTGATTCATCGGAGCTTCTTCTAAAAATAAAAATGAATTATATATCGTCAATTTGATATTAAAATTTGTTGGTCAGTTAATACAATGCGTAAAAATGTTTAATCAGATTTATTCGAAACTTAAAAAGATTTATTACGGATGTAAGAGAAATTTGCACAACCCCACTTAACTAATCTTTTTTAAAAAGAGAGGCACTTCTTTCCTCATTTTTTCCCCTTAGGAAGTAAAAGAAAGATAAGAATCATTTTTACTTTTTATATGATTGAGGATCATTCACAAAATATATGTAAGAAATTGAGTAGGATGTTAATAAGAAATTTTGTGATTTGAATGAATATTTACATTCATAATTTACATTCATAATGAATAATGAATATTTACATTCATATCATCAGAGTAATGAAAAAGTAAATATAGAGGAGAAACGTAGACAAAAAAGTAGAAGAAAATGTTTACGAATAGAGTTTATGATAAAGTAATTATAATTGAAGAAGCAAAATAAAAAGGATCTGAGAAGTCAATGACAGTATCAAATAGCCGATAATGAAGAAAGGAATCGAAATTTTTTGAGTTTGGAAAAATCTAATGTACAATATTGCTATCAAAGGACAGAGGTTCGCTTTTTCTTATACTAGGAAAATTCAGATACTAACGTTAATGCCAACTACCTAGAGAGAGATAGATAGATAGATAGATAGATAGATAGATAGATAGATAGATAGATAGATAGATAGATAGATAGATAGATAGATAGATAGATAGAGAGAGAGAGAGAGAGAGAGAGAGAGAGAGAGAGAGAGAGAGAGAGAGAGAGAGAGAGAGAGAGAGAGAGAGAGATAGAGATAGATAGATAGATAGAGAGAGAGAGAGAGAGAGAGAGAGAGAGAGAGAGAGAGAGAGAGAGAGAGAGAGAGAGAGAGAGAGAGAGAGAGAGAGAGAGAGAGAGAGAGAGAGAGAGAATCGTTTCTTATCTTAACAAGAGAGAAATCTGATTCTGATTCTTGGAAAATGTATGCAAAAAGCCATTGACTACAATCAGCGGTTCCCAACCTTTTTTTCCTTGCGTACCCCTTCATAATGCTCCGTACCATAGTACTATGTCCGTACCCCTTCGTACACACAATATAATATATATATATATATATATATATATATATATATATATATATATATATATATATTATAAATTTATATATATATATATATATATATATATATATATATATATATATATATATATATATATATATATATATATATATATATATATATATATATATATATATATATATATATATATATATATATATATAATAATAATTTAATTTATTTCGTAATTTGATATTCTGTAATCTATATTCTATTAATTTTTTCCTTTTACATTCTTTTTTAATTAATCCATATATTTTTTTGAGTACCCCCAATCGATAGCAGGCGTACCCCCAGGGGTACGCGTACCCCAGGTTGGGAACCGCTGGACTACATGATAAAAGAATATATATAATATATATATATATATATATATATATATATATATATATATATATATATATATATATATATATATATATATATATATATATATATATATATATCGAAATATAGTTGAGGTTTTCAATTTACAATACAGCAGTTTAGGTCTCTCTTTTTCTTCTCTTTCCTTCTTCTTCTTCTCTCTCTCTCTCTCTCTCTCTCTCTCTCTCTCTCTCTCTCTCTCTCTCTCTCTCCCCTCTTTGTCATTCTCTCTCTTATAAATAGTTTTGCCAAGTTAGATCCGTGTGTTTAGGCTTGACATAAAATTTTAATCTTTATCTATCACCATTTCTTTCGGGAAAAAGTGTGGTCTTTTCCTGCTAAAAAAAAAGATACTCATTTTAGCATATGAAAATAAGCTCTCTCTCTCATTTTTTTTTTTTTTTGAGTCTGTACTCACTGACCCATTGCTGTTAGCTGTTTAGCTAATTATAAGTCCTTAAATTAATAACAGAGTTACCTAAGTGTACTAAGGATAACTTGGTCTACCTGTGACTACCTGGCATGTCGACCAGATGATGAGGAAATGATTTCTCTGTTGCTTCCATTGTTCCGCAAGTGCCCAGAATATAAGGTTTGGACAGGAACAGATTGGTTGTAGTTGAGGTGGACAGGAGAACTTATGTTGCTTCTGTTTCCCGTAGGAATAGGAGATATCACATCTGAATTAGGAAAAAAATTATTTATATTATAATTTCTGTTTGCAATTAGTAACGTTATATATATATATATATATATATATATATATATATATATATATATATATATATATATATATATATATATATATATATATATATATATATATATATATATATATATATATTATATATACATACATACATACATAGATCTGGCATAGAGGCGTACATTCCATATTCTTTCCCATCTACTAAACCTAACAAACCTTGGTTCAACTCTACTTATTCTCGTACTGTCCGCCTTCAGGGATTTCCGTTGTCTTCAAACTCCACAAAATCGTGCAGCTAATATTTCATTCCGGAATCGTGTAAAATCTATTCTTCGCAGCACTAAAAACTCATTTCTCCGTCGAAAATGAAATAATATTTCTGGTTCTTCCTCACACCCTTTGTGATATTTTGCAAAATATGTCAACTCTAACTTTGCTTCTTCCTCTTTCCATCTTTTAGTATCTTCTGACGGTACAACTCCCGTTTTGCCTTCCTCTAGAGCTGAAATCTTCTCTCAAACTTTTGAATTTAATTCAACCTTAGACGATTCCGGAGTTGTTCCTACTCCTTCAACCCTCTCCAACTCATTTTAGCCGAAAATTGTAATTTTTTATAAAGATGTCATTTCTGCTCTCTCTGAGCTTAACAGTAAGAAAGCGTATGGTCTTGATGGTATCCCTCCTTTGGTTCTCAAAACATGTGCCTCCGAGCTTGCACTCTCCCTTGGTAAACTATTTTGTCTATGTCTTTTTACTTCAACCTTCGCATCTTGCTGGAAACGTGAGCTCATTTAACCTGTGCTGAAAAAGGGGGATCCCTCTCAATCCTCTAACTACCATCTCATTTCTTTAACCTTTGTTCTTTCTAAAGCTGTAGAATCTAACCTTAACGGGAAGATTTGGAAACATCTCAATTCTTCTAATTTTATCTCTAATAGCCAGTATTCAAACCTTCATCTCTCCTTAATATTCTCGCTGTTTCTTTTTCTCTTGATCTTTCTTGGAAAGAGATCACATTACTTCTCTTTCAAAACAAGCTTTATATATATATATATATATATATATATATATATATATATATATATATATATATATATATATATATATATATATATATATATATATATATATATATATATATAATATATATATATATAGTTCACAGTTTAGGAGGAGTGGAACCTTTTTAGATTGTCTCTCTCTAAGGATCGAAACCGGGATTCTCGTCATATAAGCCCAGTTCGTTAACACATACGTTATGCAATTACTAAAAAGGTATTCAAAAATTTATTAAAATTAGAGCGATCCGAAGAAATTATCAGAGAATGGATCCTAAGAGTGAAGTATAATATGAATTAGTCTTGCCGTATTTAGCGACTTTTGTTGCTGGAAAATTCGGTTCAAGGTTTAGAAATAGCAAATGAATTTAAAAACGCATTCCATTTTCTTTTGCAATTTCTGATAATCCGAATGAAAATGGGAGGAGTTTCATACAAAAATGTAGCTAAAGTATGGAGAATCTTTTGCTTATTAAGGAGACGTTGATACAATTTTCTCAGCAGTAAAGATTTACATAATAAATTTTCTACTTTTTAAATTTTTTTTACGTAATTGTAATTAATTAGATTTAGAATATTAATTGTTTATTAATAAAAATATATACTTAATTAATTACTTTCTATATATATATATATATATATATATATATATATATATATATATATATATATATATATATATATATATATATATATATATATATATATATATATATATATATATATATATCGAATTAATAAAACACTCACCTTGAATTCTGTTTACTGGTCTAGATGCTTTTTCTCTAGAAACTTTTTCGCTTATTGGCATGGTTGTTGCCTTCACTGAGTTTGTCGCCATCCGTTTTTGAAGCAGACTCAGAATTTTCTAAACATTTTGAGGAAGGCCTTGATCTATCTCCCCTTTCACTGATTAATAGTTTTGACGGTGGGTAACTTACATCTGTTGAGTAAAAAGGAACATAATTATTAATTACATAAGGAAGTTGCCATAGTGATAAAAGTGATAAAATCACAATAGCGTAAAAATGCCGTAGAAAAAGGGGTCATAATCATTATAACACATGGAAAATTGTACAGAAAAAGATACATGATCACTAAAACACAGAGAAAGGTGGAATAAACAACTACTCATAAATAACCGACAAAATTTGGTTGTTAAGGTAGTCTGGTTATACAATAAGGGAAAATATCACTTATTGAAAACAAATATGTTTTGAAGTGTTTGAAGAATGTTAGACATTCGAAGTTTGAGACTGGAATATATATCTAACTTATTGTTGAAAAAATTGTTTCACATATTATAGTATGGAAAGAATTATATCTCATCATTTAGTTATTATTATTATTATTATTATTATTATTATTATTATTATTATTATTATTATTATTATTATTATTATTATTATTATTATTATTATTATTATTATTATTATTATTATTATTATTATTATTATTATTATTATTATTATTATTATTATTATTATTATTATTATTGTTATTGTTATTATTATTTAAATTATAATACAAACTTGATTCCTTGTAATGGGGTCTTATTCTTTCTGTCCGACTCGAGTATATGTCTTCGTCTCTAGACTGTGACCCTTCAAAGCAATCTCTCGAAGAAGGTGAACGAGTATGAAGGGATATTCCATACTGCAGAGTCTCGTCTGCGCTCCCAGCACTGCAGTTATCAATAAGGAAAAAATAATTTAATATGAATATTATATTAGGATATTTTAAGTTATTTTTTTTGGGTAAAGTTAGATTAGGTTAGGTTAGGTTAATTTAGGTTAGGTTATGTTATATTATGTTATGTTAGGTTAGATTAGGTTAGGTTAGTTAGGTTAAGTTAGGTTAGATTATGTTATGTTAGGTTAGATTAGGTTAGGTTAGGTTAAGTTAGGTTAGGGTATGAATATTATTTCATGGTCTTTTAAGTTGTATTTGCAAAGAAGTTTTTTTAGAAAATAGTTAAGATGAATTGGAATTTGTTTTAGTTAGTTGTTTTAATTGTTTTTTTTTTTTTGCTCTATTTTCTTAAATATTATTTTAGTTATTATCCTTAAATAAGAATTATATAAGAATAATCCTTATATAAGAATTTTTCTTTATATTTAAAAGCTTATTGAAATTGATAATAATAATAATAATAATAATAATAATAATAATAATAATAATAATAATAATAATAATAATAATAATAATAATAATAATAATAATAATAATAATAATAATAATAATAATAATAATAATAATAATAATAATAACAATTTCATTATTAATAATAGCAACAATAATAATAATATTAATATTAAGAATGATACAATAACAGATTACCTAAAAGTGGCGTATGGATAAATGTCTTCACCAGATAAAATATCTTCATCTGGTCCTCCATAGGATACTAGTGAAGATCGTGAACGTTTTCTTTTAACTTCAGAAGAAATGAGATTCTTTACTTTTTTGGATGGAAGAGGCGAATAAACGTGATAGTTTGAAAGGTTGTTTAAATGTTGATGGGAAAAACGATTCGATTCTTTCTCTTTGAGGGTTGTCGTTGTTGTTGTTCTTTCCCTTCAAATAACAAATATTAAATAATAATAATAATAATAATAATAATAATAATAATAATAATAATAATAATAATAATAATAATAATAATAATAATAATATGATGATGATGATGATAATAATAATGATAATGATATAATAATAATAGTAAAAATAATAAAAAATATAATAATATAATAATAATAAATAATAATAAAATAATAATAATAATAATTATAATAATAATAATAATAATAATAATAATAATAATAATAATAATAATAATAATAATAATAATAATAATAATAATAATAATAATAATAATGATAATAATAATTGTAATAATATTAAAAATTTGAATACTA
>SEYY01024415.1:37500-42730 GCA_009176605.1 Armadillidium nasatum | reverse complement strand
ACTGGGTCTGATGATATTCCCTCTCTCCAACTCTTCACATTGTTCTTGGATTTCTTGAGCTAAGGGTCCTTGAAACCTTCGAACTGGTACATGAATTGGGATGTTGGTGTCCAATTCAATTTCATGTTGGATATTAGTTGCTAATCCAACGTCTTCATCATCCATACTTAAAACGGTAGGATATTGTAGAAGAAGGTTGATTAGTTGTTCTTTCTGCTCTTGACTAACGTTAACTTCGTTAATTTTGAACTCTTTTATAATCTTGTCGCGAGTCCAATAAGCGATGCTTGATTGTTGTGTTGAATCAAGTTGATGCCTATTTATAGAAACCTCTACGTTATTCTCTGGCAATTCTGTCGCGATTCCTAACACTTGTCCTCTTGGTATAAACCTTGAGGTGTCTTTCTTATTGCAGATAGCAATTCGAAACGGTTCTTTGCTATTAACCAATCCGGTTACGATTTCCACTTCTACTTTTTCTGGTGGTTCCACTAACATTGTCGAAGTAGGAAAGTTGGTTCCTCGACATGCCATTTCGACATCTACGATCTTGAAGTGGTTAGCGGGAATTTCCACATTCCGTGCGTTAATGACCTCCCGATAAGTTGATTTCGTTGGGTCTGTTTCTATGACCACGAAGTCATTTCCTGTTCTTTGGAAAAGTTGATACGTTGACATATCGGGCAATAAGTTATTTGCTCGTAGAAGCGTAACTCCAATGACCATGGAGTTATCCATAGCGGAATCTGGAAGTATGTAAAATTCTTCCAAAGTTGAAATATATCCCGTTTCGAATCTTAATCGTAAGATTACGAACTCGTGTATAGGAATTCGCGCATTTCCAACGCCTGTGACCCTTGCGACTACCGATGGATATCGTTGTATACCATTCATTAATGAAACAACGCTCTCTTTTATTATGTTAATCTCTGCGCCATTATCTATTAAGGAATGGAAACAAGTTCCTGGATAGTCTACTACTTCTACTGCTACCATTAAAGGTTGGGTCTCACATTTCGAAAATTGTAGAAGTAGGGTTTCACTCTTATTTTTATTCTCCTTTAAACTATCAGAGGTTAACTGTTACTAATGGGGGACTCCTACAAGGGGCAGTTAACCCTTCAACCGTGACCGGCCCCTCAGTCACGGGGTCCATTAGTTTAAAGGATGCTCTTGTTGATTTCGCGCCGGCAATCCCCCAGTGGTGTGTTCATCCTCCGTCGATGATCGTCTCGAAGATCTTGAAGTTCTTCTAGCTGGTGGAGAATTACTTTCTCGTCGCGGTTTTCTGTTTTTCCATTCCGGACAGTGTTTGCCCACATGACCGTATTGGTTACATACGGGACAATTTTCCGGAAGGCGTCTTTGTTGTTGTTGTTTATATTGTGAACACTTGAAAGACAAGTGCCCACTCTTCTTGCAGATGGAACACTTGTTGAGAATATAACAAGTGTCCGTTGAGTGCGTTGTTTTATCGCAAAAACTACACCACTGGTTGTTTTGTCGACGTGATGTTTTACGCGCACGATTATCCTGTCTACGGTTATCCGACCGTCCCGAAGAGCTAGAGCTATCGCTATCTTTACGCGGTTTGTCCCTAACGAATTTGGGACTGTGGTTTCCCGTAGACTTTTGACGCCGTTCTTTCCTTTTCGACCTTTTCTCGACCGGCGGTTGTGGAGGTGGTTGGGCATTGGAGGGATTATTCTTCCAACGTTTTACCACATCTGTCCATAACTTTTGTTGGGGTCTCGCCTCAGCTACTACCCAGGAAATATCTATCACTTCAGGAACGGGTACCTGGTTATGCCCTTTTAGGTCCTGAAGGTGTCTATCTGCCAAGTTTACCAGCTGATCAAAAGAAACCTTGTTCCCTGAACACCATTTGTGGTTACGGAGATAACGAGATCTCCCTGTTAATTGCAGGTGGTAAGGCTACCAGAAACACTTGATGTAGTGCCTCATGCTCTTTGCAGTCTTCTGTTGACGTGGTGGGGTAAGCTTTCTTCGCGAGATCCAACAAATGGATAGCAAAGATCCTGACGGTTTCACTTTTCCGCATTTTGGCTGTCATGAAGTCTTGAACTGCCCGCTCTCTTCTGACGGTGTCCTCGTTGGTGAACAGATCTAATAATTTCTGCTTGATTTCATCATAAGACTTATCCGCCTTATGGAGTTGATGGTAGAGAGCTAGGTATGAAGATTGTAAGTAGGATCTCAAGAGTCTCAACCAATCCTGTTTCTGAGTTGGGTACAGGACTGTACAATATTCTTCAAATTCACGGAAGAATAACTTCAGATCTTGGTCTGTGTCAGGATTAAACTTTGCAGATGGCACAGCCTTGTTAGATTTAGGCTGGTTAAACATTTGTGCCATCATCGCAATTGCTTGGGAAACCATAGCATTATGAGCTTGCTGAACAGCTAGACTCTCTTCTACGAATTCCCTGAATTGTTTATCCGTCATGTTATTAGTCGAGGTACGGGGGTGCTGGTGTGGAGTTTATACTCGATTGTGGAAGAGGTATATACGTAGTTATCGACGGTGCTACGGATGGCTTATTATCCTAGATAAGAAAGCGATTGAAAGAGCCCAAAGGAAAACAGAGTTTGACAGAATAAGGAGAAGGATTAGAAGTTTAAAAAAACATCTAGAATGTTGGATTTATGTCTAAGATGATCAGGGATATTAGTAGGAAGCTGCACCCACTTCTCAAATTCACCTTGGAGGGAGAATTGAAATGTATTGAAAGGTACACTCACCAGCTGTATCATGAAAACTCGAAAAAAGCTATTAGCGAAGGTGAACATTGAAATCTAATATGATAATTTTTGAGAAAGGGGAAGAAGAGAGAATGTTCTCTGTTTTGGAGTTTAGATAATCAAAGGATTTAGGATAGTCAGTAAATTAGGAGGTAAAAGAACAGAACAATTGAATTTAGATGTAGAATGGCAGGAGAGCTTTAAACAAAAGGTTTAAAATTCTGGAGACTCTGAATTAGAGACACAAGAGTAAACAAAATTGTATGTATATGCACATATGCATAACAACCTCTTTTGGGTGAAAATTGAAGATACAGATAATAATTGGAAACAGAAAATGATTTGCTATCAGAATGCTCAAGCACTTAAGTTTCTGTCAAGAATAAAAGATTACAGTAGGTCTAAAAGAAGAGAGGTGGTATTCAACAAAATGGAAATTGTGAAATTGAAAAAAAATCAGGTGCAAAGTCTTGGTGGCACCAACCCTAAATTGCCCATCAATAGTTTTGTTTAACGATTTGACTACAAATAACTAGATATATTACAAAGAGTACAACTAAATAATAATAATAATCTAATAATAATAATCTAATCCTTCTCCTTATGCTGCCAAACTATTTTCTTCTAAGTTCTTCTGATTGCTTTCTTATCTCTGTATGCTCTTCTCTCTTTTCAAGTCTTTCACAAGAAAGACTCCCTTGTATTTTGAGAAAATATTTGTGACATTTCGGTGCCCAAGCTAGTTGGACCTTTCATTGTACTATAATTTTATGGTCATTGAATATTTTCAATCTTTTTTCAGCCTTCATGAATTCAATAAAAAAAAATTGGTATCAGTGTCAGTATTGGGTGATTTAAAATTATTGGTATCGCAATCAGATAAAATGTTGGTATCACTCCATCCCTAATAAATATATATATATATATATATATATATATATATATATATATATATATATATATATATATATATATATATATATATATATAATTATTGATGGAGTGAAGTATCGGTATCAGTAATTATCAGTATATTTTCTGGTATTGGGTATCGGTACCTGTAAATTTTTAGGTATCGTTATCGGTAAAAAATTTGGTATATGAATGGATAAAGCATCGGTATCGGTAAGTATTAGTATATTTTCAGGTATCGGGTATCGGCACCTGTAAATTTTTAGGTATCGGTATCGTTATCGGGAAAAATTTTGGTATCGCTCCATCTCTAATATATATATATATATATATATATATATATATATATATATATATATATATATATATATATATATATATATATATATATGTTAAAAATTGAATTCCATGCCTGTAATGTAAATAATAAATATTTGAATTCATATCTACATTTTTCAATATGAATAGCTGAAGATATTTCAGTGCTGTTACATAGAATAGAGTTGAAGAAACAAAGTAAATTTTAATACAGTATTATAATAAATTGAAAATTTTGTTTTTATAATTAAGAATTTTATTTTTACTGGATATCTGGTTGGATAGTCAGATAATTAAAAATAAAGACTGGAAGATAATTAAAAATTAAGACTGGATAACTGGTTAGTTACTGAATTTCAGTCCATTCCCTTAATATATATATATATATATATATATATATATATTATATATATATATATATATATATAATATATATATATATATATATATATATATATATATATTATTCAACTTTATTAATACACTTGTCTTATTTATGTTTTAAGTGACTAAGTTCATGACTGATTATTATTTTTCCATTTTTCAGACTTTTTTTTTTCATAAATAATATCCATTTCAAAGTAATAGGAAAATTGGATGCAAGCACTTGATTAAACTCCATTTCAGTGAAATCATGGATGATATTTTAGATAATGACGAGTTGTCTTCCTCAGAAGATATTAAGGTATACCAAGAAATATTTGCAACTATTAAATACACATTTAATAGCTGTTATTTGAACTAGATAAGAATATTATCAGCTCTATTGTAATAAAATTAATTTTACTTTATTTCTGAATTCATGTTTACATAGAGTTTATATGTGTTTTTACATAGTTGATAAGGTTTCAGAATCGTCCTTTGTGCTGATTCTATCTTATATGCTTGAGAAACGATAAAATCTGTGCAGTACAAAGGTTCAAGCTTGATCAAGACTGTTGCTCTTAAAGTTATGTAAAAAATATATTGGCATCAAACTAGGTCAGCTTCTTGAAGTGTTCCCCCTGAGTATCCATACACCATTGGTATCATTGTTGTAGGTATCTAATGTCTTTGCTATCAAAGGAAATTGACTGCTTTCAAAACCACTCTAGGGCATTGTTGTACAAAAAATAGTAAAAAGATTTATATAATCCTTTAAAATTCTTAAACTTGACTTCTTATGACTGAAGAAAAATGACTCAAAAATGGGAAATTAATGAATTAAAAGAAGAACAAAAAGTCTACTTTTTATTTC
>SEYY01024415.1:25000-32500 GCA_009176605.1 Armadillidium nasatum | reverse complement strand
TGCTCTTACTATCTCTCTCCAATCTCTTTCTTCCCGTCGAATTGCGCCACTCTCTCAATATTATCGCTATTACAACGGCAACTGCTCTTCTGAACTCTCTCGTCGCATACCTCCTAAACTGAGAAGGCTCGTGCGACAGGGTTTTCAACATAGTCTCATCCTTTCTCTGTCCAACTTTCCGACCTCAGACTTAACCGCTATGCCCATTCTTACATATACTCTACTGGTAAAGTCTGGAACTCATTCCCTTTATATGTCTTTCCAAATTCCTTAGACTTGCACACTTATAAACGCCGTGTATCGGGTTACGTCAGCCATTAGCAATCAAATTTCCTGCTGTTCCTCAACTCTGGTGGATATTGGCAGGTCTTTATATATATATATATATATATATATATATATATATATATATATATATATATATATATATATATATATATATATATATATATATATATATATATATATATATATATATATATATATATATATATATATATTAATTGTGGTGTTCCTCAGGGTTCTGTTCTATCTCGTACTTTATTCTCACTTTTCATCAACGACCTCCTCAGCTGTACTAACTCTGTTCATTCCTATACCGACGAGTCAACTCTCCATTCTTCTACGCATTTCAAATCTGCTCCCTCTTGTGCTTCTAGAGTTGCTTCTCGTCTTCAGTTTTCCGAATCCAATCTCTCCGATATGGATGGGATTTCCCATTGGCCTACCGCACCTTGTGAAATTCAACTCTTTGAAAGCTCAACTTCTTATCTCTCTCTCATGAACACCTCCGAACTCTCCTATCTCTTTTGACAGCTCTCCAGTCTCACCTATGAATAATATAAATATTCTTGGTCTGAACATAAAAGATAAATTATCTTGGAAATATCATATCACAAAGGTTGCTAAGGTTGCCTCTAAAAAGTTGGGAGTTCTGTTCAGATTGCTGTAATTTTTTTATTCTAAACGGATTTTCCAAATATTTGAGGGTTTTATCCGTCCTTGCATGGAGTACTGTTCTCACATTTGGGGCGGTCCAGTTTCCATCCTTCTTTTGGATAAAATTGAGTCTAAAGCTAAAAGACTAATAAGCTGTCCCTTACTTTGAAACTCACTTGACCCTCTTTCTCTGCAAGTTGACGCTGGCCCACAATCTCTTTTCTATAGGTACTTACAACGAGGTAGTACCTAGGTGTTCGGGGGAGTTGACCTCTCGCATTCCACCACCATTGCGTCGTTATGACAGCACAAGGGGTGCCTTGCTTGCACAAGAACTTTGAATGAGCATTGCAAACTCAAGGCTTTTACATTGTGGATCCTCCTCCTTTCCAGCCACATCTGTTCTGTAGATCCTCTGACTCTAAATCCTCTGTCTTCGCCTACCTGAGGGATCTACGTTAGGTTCGGGATTGGGTGTTTTTTTGTTTTTTTTTAAATAATTTAATTATGCCCCCTCCTTGAAAAAGGCTATGCCCGTGAGTGATGGTATATATATATATATATATATATATATATATATATATATATATATATATATATATATATATATATATATATATATATATATATATATATATATATATTATATATATAATGTTTTCTTAACAGTTAAAAATGGGTATCATTATCGGTGAATTTGAAAGTCTTGGTATCGGTATCGGTAAAAATTTTGTTATTGCTCCATCCCTAATGTAAACATTACTGAAATTTAAGCCATAACTGAGACACAGCTCACAATGCAGACAATAAGATCAAATGCTTCAGTTTTTGCCTTGTGGATCAATGCTAAATGTGGCCAAAATAAATGATTTCAAACTGAAAATAAACATTTATAAGGTTGGAAACTTTGCCTATGTTGGCAATAAAAGACAATCAAGAAATGAAATAGAAAGCCTGACACTTCAAACTTAACCAAATTAGGTTTCCTTATTATATATTGCTCTTTGAATTTTATTCCTTCAAGATTTTAGAAACCCTTTGATAGAAATGCAGTCTAATAAAGGCAAAACTTCACCACACGAATGCAAACTATGGTAGTTTAGGTATACTGGGAATACAGTATCCTATCCTGATCTATAAAAATTTGTTACTCAATATTAGGGATGAAGTAAAGTATCAGTAAGTATCTGCTTATTTTTAGGTATCAGTATCAGCAAAAAATAACAGATACTGATACCAAATTTTTTAACTGAACAAAAATATATATATATATATATATATATATATATATATATATATATATATATATATATATATATATATATATATATATATATATATATATATATATTAGTGATGGCATCCGCATCCGCATGCGCGGATGCGGAACATCCATCCACAAAAATCAACATCCGCATCCGCATCCGCATCCGCATTTTCGAAAATTCAACATCAACATCCGCATCCGCATCCGCACTTTCGGAAATTCAACATCCGCATCCGCATCCGCATCCGCACTTTCAAAAATTCAACATCCGCATCCGCATCCGCACTTTCAAAAATTCCGCATCCGCATCCGCAAATTAGAAAATATGACATCCGATCCATCACTATATATATATATATATATATATATATATATATATATATATATATATATATATATATATATATATATATATATATATATATATATATATATATATATATATATATATATATATATATATTATATATATGCGAATTGTAGATCAAGAGTGAGGGTGAAGAGAGAACTATCGGATTGGTTTAGCATAGGAGTGGGATTGAGATAGGGGTTTGTAATATCTCCATGTTATTTAATCTATTGATGAATGGTTTACTTAGAAAAATGGAGAGAGAAGGGAAGAGTATTACGTTGAGAAATATGGAGGGTGAATGTGAAGTGAATGTTTTACTTTTTGCAGATGATGCGGCATGTGTTGGGGACAGAATCTGTAGAAAAGATCAGAATACTTGTGAGAGAGTTTGAAGGGAAATGTGCAAACTCGAGGTTGAAATTAAATCCAGCGAAGAATAAGGTTATGAGGATTGGAGGTGGGGATGAGGAAATGTGGAGTGAGGAATTTTTTTGTAGAAGTGTGAGAATGGAAACTTGAGGAGGGGAATGAATTCAAATATCTAGTAATGATGGGTGGAAGGTAAGGGTGGGACGGAAAAAGGAATAAAGAACAGAGTGGTAGAAGGAATGAAAGTATTGGGGGGCCTAAGAAAAGAATGGAAGAAAGGAAAAATTTCGAAAGAAATAAAGATAAGAATGTTTGAATGTATGTGTTCACCTTCTGTATTGTATGTGTGTGAAACATAGACGATAAGTGCTCGGTCGAGAAAAAGTTTCAATGTCTTTGAGATGAAAGATTTGAGAGCGATATATAAATTGAGAAGGATTGATAGGATTAGAAATGAAAGAATAAGGGAGATATGTAAATGGAAGAAGGGTGTAATTGATAGAGAGGAAGAGGATGTGCTAAAATGGTTTGGACATATGTGAAGAATGAAAGAGAACAGAATGATTGGCAAGGTACGTAGATCCGATGTAGATAGGGGAAGGGTAGGGGGAGGGGAAGGCCGAAGTGGAGATGGATGGATGGAGTGAGAGTGATTTTGATGGAAGGAATTTGAGTTTAGACGAGGGTAGAAGATTTGTGGAGACAGAGATGGAGGGAGGTGGTGAAAGCGCTGAAAGGTAAGAATAGTTATGTTTGTAAGGGAATTGTGGCGGGCACCACCTCACGAAAGTGGGAAAGGTGATAGTGAAATATATATATATATATATATATATATATATATATATATATATATATATATATATATATATATATATTATATATATATATATATATATATATATATATATATATATATATATATAATTAACATCCGCATCCGCATCCGCATCCGCATCCTCATCAAAATTAACATCCGCATCCGCATCCGCATCCTCATCAAAATTAACATCCGCATCCGCATCCGCATCCGAACTTTTCGAAAATTCAACATCCGCATCCGCATCCGCACTTTTGAAAATTCAACATCCGCATCCGCATCCGCACTTTCGAAAATTCAACATCCGCATCCGCATCCGCATCCGCACTTCTCCAAAATTCAACATCCGCATCCGCATCCGCATCCGCAAATTGGAAAATATGACATCCGATCCATCACTAATATATATATATATATATATATATATATATATATATATATATATATATATATATATATATATATATATATATATATATATATATATATATATATATATATATATATATATATATAAATTTATTCTCCCTGGAAGGGTTTTCACCCAGTCCGTGGGACCAGCATATTTCACCATCTGCTCTTAAAAGTTCCTCTCTCTCCATGCTAAAACATTGCAGGTCCATTTTTCACTCAAAATGGCATTGGGCAAATGGAGTGGAAATGGCAGTTTTCTCATTATTTCCATTGCTATTTGATAGGTCCCTTTACCAAATCTATGATAGTAAAATAATTTTGTCCATACATGTTATAATCATGTCAATTAGATTTAGCAAAGAAAAAGAATCAATCTTAGTCACCTTATTGTTTTCTATAGTCAATACACAGACAAAGGTATCAGGTTTTCATACCAGTATAATGGCCGCTGAAAAGGGAGATCTGCTGGGACGTATATTATTGTTTTTCATTAAATTCTTACATTCTTGTGCAATTGGATCCTGAAATTGTTGTACAGGGATACTGATAGGTTGGCTGGTTTCCAATTCAATGGAGTGTGTGATGTTAGTAACTTGTCCTACATCATTATCTCCTTTACTTAAAACCTATTCATGTATCATACCTCTATTCGTTAGATCCGGTAAGAAATTATTATCTTTTAAAGATAAAGCCCAATATCAAATGATGATCCATGTGTTGCATGGGTACCACAAAGAATGGAATGGTCCTTGTCTGTTATCCTAATTCGAAAAGGACTTTGCTTTCTATATCAGTTTTTATTTGAGGACTGTTATCAAATCTACTGATAGCCTTAACCTCTGTGGAAGGTAACAATATATAAGATCAGAACTTGTTAAAACAGCAGAACTAATAAGACACACCTTTCCCAAAGATACAATGATAATTAATGGTTCCATATCTACTTGACCCAAATTAAAGTCTATGGCCTCAAGAAATTTGCCTTATTCCATTTTTTCAAATACTTTGTTTTTAAGTGAATAGTCATCCTGAGCTGTACTGTTATCATAGTCTGCCATCCCCATAGTGTGACTTAATACTGCGGAGGGTGTTAGTTTAAAGCATCTGAAACATTTTCCCTCATAATGGGAAGAGTCACATAATTCACAATTCTCAATTTTGGGATGGCACCACTCTTAGTTGTAGTCATTTGACTGTGCAAACTTGTAACAGTTCTGGATGCATTATTGTCTTCAGTGCTTTGAGGTAAAGTAGGTTTGCTCTGATTAGTGTTTGGTTTTCATTTTATACAATGAATCCCCAAATGTTGTTCTTTACAAACAGGGCAACTAAGTCGAGTTCTACCAGCATCTGGTGATTTTGATATTTTTGTGGCTCAAGATTCTGACCTAATATGCTCCTGCTTTTTGCAATAGGAACCTTTCCCAAGATACTTATAGCATTCATTCATCTTATGTCCCATCTACCACAATACTGACAATCAGGTATCTCTTATGAAAGTTTTGATCTAGCAAAACTCTTACTAGAAATATTTCAATCAATCCAGCTTCACCATCTCTGCCCTCTTTGGTGTTTCAATCTTACTTTAATATTTTCCTCCCAAGTTGGTTTCTAAATATTGACGATATCAATTTGAATAACATTAATATCATCTTTGTATTGTAGGATCTAGGTTCAAGATTATTATGATTTTTGTTTTTATTAGTTATTATAGTTTCACCAATTTTATTTTGGTTATGGTCCTTATCATAACAATCTGCCAAATTTACTAATTGGTCCCAAGGAACTTTCTTACCTGTGATAACTTCAGTTTGAATTAAATATTCTCATAATTTGATTTCCACAGACTTGGGCAAACTTAACAAGAAAGCAGCCCTGAGGGAATCGTGTGCTCTCACATCCACTCCAGGATACTCCTTACATGCCAATTGTTCCAGTCTGAGTGCAAATGTATTAATTACTCGCACACACATTGTCATGTAACCTACTTTCATCTTCCTTCCCTCATGCTCAAAACCACTTTAACAAATTACTTTTTACTTCTACATAGGAGTCTACACTTTTTTATTACTATATTATATAATTTCAAAAAGTTACCTTCTAGATGCTGCTCTAACAATCTTTACCACTGCTCCTGTGCTCCAGGATAATGTTTACAATATAGCTCAAAATGAACAAGAAATTTGCCCAAATCTTGCTCTAATTCATAATTATACTTTCCCAGTGGCACTACCTTTGGTTTTTGTGAATTTTTTACAAGTACAGCTAACATGCTTACTGCTTCTGTTACTAAGAAAGCTGCTGTTTCATTATTGTTAATCATTATCAGGCAAACCAGTCAATGTCATTTCCTCTACTAACCCTCATTGGTGACTCAACATTACCATAAACAGATGTGCTACCAACTTTACTACTATTAGTTATTCCAACAAAAATTTTTGTCCCAATACAGAATTAATATTTCCAGCAATGGTTTTACTAGGTATAGTCTGAGTTGATAATGTATTTAAAGGTTTTTTCTCAAAATACAAAGTAAAAAGAGGCAAAGACAATATAGAAGAGGACATGATAGAAACATTGGCATCTTCAAAACCTTGTAATGTTCCTCTGCAACTACAGGCTTTGTTTGTGCATGTTCTAATTGTGTGGCTAAGTTACTCATCTTTCGTTCCAAATTTTCAATTATACCAGTTACAGCACCAACAGGCACTACATTACTATCAACAGATTTAGCTGAAGTTACAAATGAAACTACATTAAAATTCAAATATGTTTCAAGTGAAATACAATAGGAATGTCTATTACCCCTATATATGAACCAGTGTTCTACACAACTTATAACTAATATACAATTTCTAAACTTATAAATACAGATTTTTATTCCAAGTTTTACAGATCAGTATTATTCAAGCAGGTCCCTGTTCGGGCACAGCTATAAGATGAAGACAATAGAAAAAGTTCATAAGAAAGAGAAAGGATTCAGTAAAAGAAAATTTTTAATTTTTTTATTTTATAATAGAAATAAAAAGTGGGAAAATCCTCACTGGCTGCCATTTAATGCAAACATATTTTTAAATCCTTAAATCTGCTAAACTACTTAAATTATTAATATTTATTCAAAAGATATCACTTTAGCCTAATGCTAGGATTATAAAGGGATCAGGCTTAAAGAAACAATGTTTTTTTTTCTGCAATATAATTAAGAAACATAAATAAAAAAATAAACATTTTGACCAGCAATATAATTCTTTTAAATCATAAAAGTTACAAAACCCTAACCCTAGATATTAAAATATTATCACAGTATGGTTGACTATTATTGTCTTAGTTTAGCCTAAGTCT